>DWHU01000268.1:0-22577 GCA_018247975.1 Parides photinus
AGAAAGTTATAAAAATGCTATACTAAGTAATAAAGAGTACTTTAATAATAAAATAGTATTAGACGTTGGATGCGGCACTGGAATATTATCTATTTTTTGTGCGCAGGCCGGCGCTAAAAAAGTTTATGCTGTTGAAGCCAGTAACATTGCTATGATTGCCAAGGAAATAGTTAAAGAAAATAATTTAGAAGAAATTATACAGGTAAAAACACATGTTATAAGTATACAACGAAATTAAAACAAACATTACTAATGTTAATGATGAGTCGTTAGATTTATTTGCAATAGAATTATTTTTCTGTTAAAATTTATTGATAATTTGTACAGAAATGTTTTAACTCTCTAATAACTGTTTATTATATTTGATCATAATTTTATTTTCATACTTCTATTTTCTTGTTATAAATATGATTAAATAAATAATTATAGGTGATACAGAGTAAAGTTGAAGATTTAGTTTTAGAAGATAATAAAGCAGTTGACGTAATTGTGTCAGAATGGATGGGATTCTTTCTTCTTCATGAAGGCATGTTAGACTCAGTATTACTAGCCAGAGACAAATTCCTCAAAGAAGATGGACAAATGTTTCCAGACAGTGCTGCCATTTATGTTGCACCATGTAGGCAAGTTTATTGGTCGCTCTGTGGCAATAATTTTAAAGGAAGATTAATATTAAAGAAATTAAAATTTTATTGAGTCAATACAATTATTTCACTCTAATTATAAAAGTGATCTAAAACATAACACCTCTTTATATTAATGTTTTTAAAATATGTGATAATATTTTAACATATTAAATAACTAATGAGAGAAAAGCAGGTATTAATACTTTAACCAACATTAACCCCCAGTAAATTTAAATGAAACTGGAAACTGCCTCTTCACTGTGCATGTTGGGTTGAGCTGAGCGAAGTATAGATTTTAATGGACAAACTATTTCAAATAAACTATCGATGACTCTGATTCTATTGAGTATCTCTTATCTACAGCAGCAGAATAATGTAAACTATAATTCAGCTGTAAAGTTGAAGTTCGAAGTGCTGTTGTCAGTCCAAAGCATGCGTGTGCTAACCTAGTATATCGTCAAACATAGAAATAGAATGTTTAGAATGTAGCTATCATTTTGTGGTGATAATTCAAAAACACAATTACAATGTCGAAACTAATTTTACTTAGTCCACTGTTTTGCTGTCCTCTACCTATATCCGAAAATACAACCTTCTACTCCTTATACTTTAAGAGGAGAGACATTGCAACAAAACACACTTTTGAGCAGTAAGAACTTTGCTTCGCTCAAATCAATAAATTAATACAAATTTCAGAATCACACATAATTTAAACTTAATAATGTTGTGGTATTATTATTATTACCATTGCATTCAACATATTATAATGTGCAAATTTGAATGCAAAAGATGCATTGAATGTCAATAAAAATCACGGCTGTGAAATATGAAGGAGTTGATCAATGTCACCAGTGCTGGGCAACTGTTCGACATGGCTCAGGACAGACAAGTTTACAAATCTAACAGGCAACCCTCAATAATGGAGAGGCACTTTAAGAACATTTTAAGAGACATTCTAAAAGAACTATCATTAAAAATATCAGTTTCTTAACAAAAACATGGTGTACATAAAATTTTTTTTCAGTGTTCCCAACTTGTTTCAAAAATGGAATAATTTTAAAGGAATTTCAATGTCCACATTTGCAAAATGTTTGAGAAAAGGTAAAAGTGATATGCCTGAAATTATGCAAATACAACCAGAAGATTTATTAGGTAATGAAGTTGCATTGAATTGGATAAATTTAAAGGAAGATAAAATATCTGATTTAGATTTATTTAGCATCCAGCATGTTGAAGGTAAGAACAATATGTACATATAAGTTTAAAATAAAAATTTTCAGGTGTTAAAAATGTATAATAATTTTACGAATTATAAGATAATGTTAAGTTAATTGGAATAAATTTCTCCCACAGGATCTTAAATTTTTATGTGTTCTCATTATTTCTTTATGTTTCTTGTTTATTTTAGAAAGTTGGGTCCTTTCTATCATAGCATAAAAGTGTAATATGTTTACAGGTGTAAGTAAAAAAGGAAAGTATCAGGGGTTGTGTGTGTGGTTTGATTGTAACTTTCCTGAGTTATGTAAAGAAAAGCCATCAGTTGTTTTAAGTACAAGTCCTCATAGTCGTGTTACTCACTGGAAACAGACTGTTATATTATTACCAGAACAACAAGAAGTAGAGCATGGAGAGCCCATAGCATTTCAATTAGATATGTGCAGGGACAAAACAAACAGGCGAAGGTAATTTTTTATATATTTTATTAAAAATTATTTTTTAGTATATGCTCTTTGCATAGATATGGTTAAAATTATCTATTATCCAATACAGTTTTCAGTTTTTCATTATATTCTTTAGAGATGAATTGTAATAACCTATGCAATAATATCTTGTTTCACTATTTTCTCGATAACATCAACATTGTTTCATAAATAGTTTATTTTTTCCCCAGATACAATCTTCAGGTCACATTATTAGATCCTAATACAATAGATCATCCAGTTCCTTGTTCATGTGACATGACAAAGTGTATTTTAATAAAAGCTGTTATGCTTGAACATGCAGAACAAACTGTTAATCAAATAAAAAAAGGAGAAGATTCAAACAATATTCTAGAAGACTTAGATGTTGATGATGAGTAAATAGATCTATAAAGAGGGTGTTTATTTTAGTCTTGTTAAATTTTATATGGTAATAATATTAAAATATATTTATTATTAATAACAAAACAGGCAATATGTTTACCAAATAGTTTTATATGATAGAGATGCCCAAATTAATGTGGGGCATAATAATCAGCAATATTTTTTATTACTACTTACTGCCCAATATTATTAAGGTAAGTAACATCACAGCTTTTATTTAGGCTGCCAAACAGTAGACAGACTGCCAGACAGAACACAGTAATTACATATAATCACATAAAACATTATTGTATTTTGGTAAGAAGGGTGAATTAGAGAAGTTGAGACTTTTCATCTTATGTTTCAAAGTAACTAGCAATACATAAATAGAATTTAATACTAGCTGTACTTAATTTTTTTGTGGTCTATTATTGTGTTTGTGGTGTTTAACACTGCAGCATGTTAGTAAATGAGCATGTGAGCTCTACCTCGGCGCTGAGCCACCTGTTGTAATCAAGACGCATGAGAAGACGCGCAAGGAAGGCGCCGCACGCGCGTCCGCGCAGTGACACCAGCAACTGCGTTAATTGTTTCAATAGTTTGTTGAATCTGGAGAATGACAAACAGTATATTCTATCATTTATTTATTCATTGTTTTAAAACAATTCTAAAATAAAAGTAGTAATTAATTTGAAATTCCACTACCAAGAAATGACAGACATAAGTTATATTACGACTACTTTTAATAGCCAGGGACTTCATGGTAAAAAATATATAATATTCTGTTAAAGTGAGCACCGACATCCATGTTTTGATTTAAACAGATTGCGCTAGTCCAGTATCAGACTGGGTCGGCGCACCATCCATCCATTGCCCTAAGCAAGAAGTATATATAAAATAATAAAGGGACAAAGTGATTTTTGTAATAATAAAATTTAGATAAAACCAATTGTTAAGGTCATACCTATCTGAGTAGCCTCTAATGTAATAATCCTCTGCATCTATATCGGAGGCAAACTCGCTCATACTACAGAAAGAGTCACACAGCTTCAAGAACTCCATGATGTTAATAAATACTGGATTGATGATTGATAAATCTGATGCATCACCAGCCGATTCGTTGTCTGGAGGCTGTGGATAATATCAGATAATTATTCTTCAAGAATTATTTAAAGAATATAACACTGTCTTTCTAAACTACCGCTCTTTACCAAAAAACACTACATCATTGATTAGCATCAGACGAGAGCGTACAAAAGCGTGGGTCTACGGAGTAAAATAAAAAAGAACTTACAGAGGTAACGGTTAAAAATGATTGACTAAGAATGTCGGCGAGGAACGTTGCATGAGCTTTTTTCACTTTTTCAAAATCATTCGTGTTGTTTACAGCTTCCATCAGGCGAGAGAAATTAGTCTCCAAGACGTCAGCTTGCAAGTAGTGTTGTAAGTTATCCATTAGGAACATTAGCTTGTTATGTAGTTGGCAGATTGCGAACCTGATAATATTATTAATCTAATCAGTACACCAGCCTATTGAGGAGTACCGTAGCCGTACATTGGAACTTTCCATTTATTCCTTCACTAATCCGCACCTGACCAGTGCAGTCGCTAAACCGCTTTGATTTGCTCTGTTAGAGAAAGCCCTGAATCCAGTAGTAGAAGAAATCAGTAAAAGTTTTCAAAATACTTTTGGTTAATTTATTTACCAAATAATTTTTTTATTATTATTTTAATTGTGTGATTGCTAAGTTACAGTTCATGATGTCAAGGATAGAGCGAAGTGTAGGAAAATTCCTCGAGTTTTTCGTGGACTCCCAAGGGACCGCCTAGACCACTTTGGGAACTAAGACGACTAATTTTCATTCGTAGAAAACTTACCGTCTTGACTGCTTGTATGTTTTCCATAACGCATGCAAGTCGTGTTGAGTTTTTTTTATTCTTAAGAGTAGTCTAAACATATCATTGTAACGAGCCAACACCTCTGGCGCAAATAAAATGTGCAAGGGCCATTTGAAATCATACTTTAAAATTATCGATGACCAGCCATCAGCAACTGTGAAACACGATTATTTTATTGATACTGTTATAAACTAAACCGTGATTGCCCAATTTGAAAGGTAGCTTAATCATCCTTTACACAAATTTTTAATCTCTTTTTATGATTTCTTTTTGTCCATCTACAAGATAACATACCATTTTTCTAGTAATGTATACATATATTTATTACGGATGTAAGTTTAATATTTTCTATTGTACATTATTAAAAAATTTTAACTTATGTTATTAAACAAACTGTTCATTATAAGATTTTAACACGTTCCGTGTATATATCTTACCAGTATTACTGTCATCGTCGAGTGAGGATACCGGTTCGTTCGGTTTGACGTACGGTAGTTCAAAACAAAATTTTTCAATATCAGTGTTATTACTCAGAAATACTGCTCTGGCGGCTAACTGGAACGCGTGGTTCATATCTAGAATTTAAATTTAAACAATACTATATTATAACATTTACAAGAAATGTCTTTGTAAATTCATGCAAACTGTATGTGTAATTAGGTCACGTTTCGAATCCACACGTCCAAGAGTACGCACTTTGTAATAATCGATAATACATAATTTACATTTAAAAAAATACTGATAATTATTATTACATTATCCAAAACTCACTTTTATTATTATAGAAGTTTAATTTCACTACAAAACTAAAAGATAATGGGCGTAAGCTGTTACTGTATAGCTTATAACAAATTTAGGCATTTAACGTTTAAAAAGCAGAGCGCGACAAATATTGTGATTACAATTTCAAATCTAACGACTAAAGATCTACTTAAAACTTTTATGAAACTATTCAGAAGGGCAGGGTAAATTATTTGTGCCTTCTGTGTCTAAATCAGTTAAATGCAATACAATTATCAAAAATGTGGTTGAAGATGACAGCAGATACTTTGTGGTTATTTTTTCTTATGCGACGAAACGAATGATGCGTTCACCTGATAACTAATACTCCTGCTCATAACAAAGTGGCGTTAGGATGGTATTATACACTGCACTGCACCACATTGTGGTTATCGCCTTAAGACAGATGATGACCCTTCAAATTGAACTGACCTGCTTTCTATCCATTAACGTCAGGAAAATCGTACAAACTATAACAAGCAAATTAATAATCGGAAAATCGATGATACTATAATTTACCTCTTGTTGACGTTCTTGTTGTGGGTTTGTCCAAAATGTGAGCCGTGAGACGTAACAATTCAAGAAATAGTTCACCTCGACCCAATAGATAAAAATCTTTCAAAAGACGCAGCTCATGAAGTAATTGAGCTTCCTCTACTGCCACCATCCATAAGTGCTATTAAAAAAAGAAAATCCTTTATACAGGAACAGAGTAAGCTTGAACAAGCAAAAGATTGTCAACAAGAAAAAGTATAAACACGCTGTTAATAAAAAAAAACATTGCCAAATCATTTTCTATCTCTACAGTCCATTCACTCAAGTCAGAGGAATATGGTTAGATTTAGAACAGTTACACGGAACTGACAATCTTCGTTCTGTTATATTTTATTTCAGGCCATGTCAATTTAAATAAATATATAAAGATAAACAATATTTACCTGGGTAACACATTCTTTTATCTCTCTTATGATAAATCTCATATTATCCACTTCCAAGGCTTCAGGATCTTTAAGCTTTTGAAGCTTTTCATGAAATTCTGCCTCTTTTTCTCCCCATATAGTGAACCTACGATTTTAAACAAATTATATTCTGATCTCAGGTTTTTTCAAATACATCAGACAATTCCCAGCTCAGTAATATTGATGAGGCTTAATTCCAAGGAAACAATGATAAAGTTGGGATGGTGTTAGTTTTAATACCTGGGTAACTGCCATTGTCATAATTTAAAGTTACTACCATGCCAAGCATACATCATTTATAGCCAAATTAGCACTAAACATCAATAGCGCCTATTTCGGCTTTTTTTTCGGGCGGTGAAAATTTTAATTAAGATACCCTGTCTTCTGGGGGGAAACCAGAGTTATATGGAATTTTTTACCCACTAAAACCTCTTCGGTGGTCGTTCTCAACGTTTGTAGAGTTCACGAGATCTCCCTACGTAATACAACCGTGGCCTCTCCTAACGCTAAGCTACGTAGCTCGTCTCGTGGATTATCTTGTGCAGTCTCCGTCACTGACGTGAGTGCACCTCAATGAAATCAAATCAATCCTCCAATGACTGGGGACTACGTCCGGCCATTTTCCTTTTCGGAAACGTTTATGGACGAAGATACTCTCGCCCTAACGCCTACGACTCTAAATTCTCAAAAGTTAGAGAAGCAACGATTTGAGGCGCTCGTTACTATCGATCCGCCGTTTTCCTTTAGGAATGACATCGGTCACACAGCCTCCTTTTTTACCATGACGGTTTCACAGAAGGAGACGAAAGCAACCCAAGCGTTTTTGCCTGTCAGTTGCAGTTGCCTATGCACAGTAGAATGCTTTAATTAGTCTGTTTTAAATTTCCGATGGCCATGACAGTAGCTAAATATTTTGTTTTCAAAAGGATAAGTAACATTTGGAAACAGTTTTTATTGTTCTAACTAACAACATCATTATGGGCCAGCATAGTATTTAATATAAAGTTAACATCATGCTTGCCTCTTTGTCAAAAGTCACTGAATCTGAAAATCTGTTACAATAAGAATAATAACAAAAAACATACCTTCTAGTATCCGTGTCTAAGTTATGCAAAGGCATTGAAGATCTATTCAGTGTAAAACTATTCTTCTTTACTTTCCTGGGATCAAAACCAAAAAGTATAACTGTTTTTCCAATGAACAATATTTCTTGTGCAAGTGATAACGGAATAAAATATGGTATCATATTTGGGTTTAAAGTGTACCCACAATCGAGTGATGTTTGTTGCAGCTAAAAATTATTGTATAGTTAGTGTTTTTAATGAGTGAACTGTGGAAGTTATAGAACATGCAAAACACTACACAATAGCCAATAAAATAATTACTGTATACCAAAAAAATTTAATAATGGATTATATTTTGTTCTACACAAAATATTTATATATATTCACTGAACTATTAGATACAACTAGAATATTACCATAATGAGAAATGATATGCCTACAGCTAACGATGTCAAGGACAAGTGAAGTGGAGGAAAATTATAAGAAAAGCTGATAATAGTTAGGAAGAAAGAGAAATGATATGCCTATATGTAACATAGTGGCCCTAGTTGGTATGATATATACTGCACCTCATTGTGCTTGTTGCCTTGGGAACTAAAAAGAAAGCTGTTGTCCCAATTATTACATTCAATATAGCACCCTTCAAACAAACCTAGAATAATATTTTCTCACTACTGTTTAAGGTTAGAAAAATGTGCTGCTTTGCTTATATCTCTAGTCTCTAGCCACATATAAATCTCTACAATTTATTCAAATTCTTAAAATCAACAATATACTTACTGTAGCTACAAGAGACTTATCACTAGTTGTTGTTGATGGTGATGAAAGCACTGTGTTCAACAATTCATCTTTTTTTGATTGTTGAATGAAAAATTCTCCATATGGATCACCCAACTCACCATAAAGTAGCCAAGTGCATAGTTGGTTTACAAAAACATTATTAATACTTGATGATATTCTGCATAATTTGAAAACTCACATTTAAATATTATATGACAGAAAACATCCAATATCAGTCTAAGCAAGATTTCTTTGGAATTTAATATAACAGATAAAACATGTATTTGGAAAAGCTAAGATGTAATAGTGGACCTTTATAATAAGCCTATGGTAATGAAGTAAACAAGCAACATACCCTTTAATTGCATTATGTACCATCTCATTTCCATTTAAGATATTTTGACGAATCAGGCTCAAAATGTGGCAACCAGACAGTCTCCTTTCTTTTATTGTGACAATAATTCTATTGATTGTATTGAAAAGTCCTTGGAATTTTTCGACATAACTGTACACAAATGATAATGTGTAATCTTTATTTCCAATAATTAACTCTTCCACATTTACCAGGGTTGACTTGTATGATTGTAGAATTTCAGTAATGCCTTCACTTAAGGCCTGGCCATACAATCCAAATGTTCTCACATTAGATGCTAAAAAATAGTCAAGTGAAAATTTAAGTAACATCTAAGTCTCACATAGACTTAATTTTAGTATGTACAACATAAAACTTGTAAGATTTAAGACATTCCTTTTGACAAATAACACATTTATATTTTATTACACAACAAATTATTATAAATGTAAGTAACACAACTATAATGATATTGGTTTTTGTTTAAACTGTCATGGATAAGTTACCTTACATATACATTTTAAGCTTAATATCATAAATAAAAAATAAATAAATAGAGGATACATTTTATGATAAATGTAAATTTAAGTTAAGAAATAATTGGTGTGGTTCACTGAGATTATTACCTGTTTGCGACCTTCTGGAACTAAAACTTGTATCTGCCACAAAGTTTTGAATTTTGTTGTGACTCCTTGCAATTGAACAGATTCTTTTATAAATTTCAGCATCTCCTTGATTCGCGTACAACATTGGTTCCGACTAACAATATAAAAAAAAACGTTATAATCAGGTTTAAATATTTTATGTCGAAAAACTCAACCCAACAATACTTACTGCAGATGATTCGGAATTTCGTGAACAACCCCACAAAACCAGTAACGAATCGTGTATCATTTTGATTAATTTATAGATGCAATGGGCTTTTATCAGAAATTATCTCCACAAATATTTGTAAAACTGTTTGTAAACATGCTTTGACATTAACGGTAGACTGTGTATGTATTTGATACAATTGCGACTTATAATAGTGCTAAAAATATTTATACGAATAAAAGAAAATCTACTTATATTAAGCTATGTTACTTACCATAGCTTAATATAGCTCAATCATTGAAATTTATTTATTTATGTAAATAATTATTGAATCATAATAGCAGTATACATCAGTATTTGATTAGTGATTTGAGCGTATAATTTTGAAACAATGTTTTTTAATGGATGCATTATTTTGCTTACAATAAAGTAATAACTATAAAAACTTTTAGAAATTATTTTTTTTAAATAATATATAGAAGCCGTAGTGTAAAATCATTCAATAACGTAGCATTAAAATGATTTTGATGACTAATGCGTGAAACGGAATTACTAACAGATAGCATATAATGTACAATAAATAACAAATAAATTGCGTGTGCGCTGCCGTTGGTTTTAACTTGAATGTAATAATATGATGTATTGATATTGGTAGAATACCTGTTACAACACACGGACAATGTTTATGTAGTTGCCTTGAAATAGTAAATAGGAATGGCAGTTTTAATAGATCCTTTGTTTCAATAATGTGCATTATTTGATAGAATGGCCGAGGCTTGCAGGGTCGGAAGTCAAATAGACAAAAAGAATGTAACTAATGACGATGAATACTTTTGTGTTTTTAATGTATTAAGTGTATTTATATCACTGGTTACAATACTAGCTGATTTAACTACAGGTGTGTTAATTCTGTTTACTAACATGATCCATGTCTTTATAGATAACTTTTCTCAAGGATTTGTTAAAGTGGGACTTTAAAGATATATATTAATATTTAACTTTATGAAATAAAATATATCAAGTTCTAAAAATGTGCATTGTCTTTTAATTAATTATTATTTGTTAAGAATTTATAGAAAGATTTACATTTTTATTATTGGTTTCAGATATTCTTGTTTTTGCTGAATACTGCAAAGATGGTTATTTGTATTGGGCTTTAACTACCTTAATTTTCATGTTGTCACCTAATATAATTATAAATATATTTTCAATAAGGTGGTTTGTTATTGACAATAAATCAACTATTAAACATTGGATAACACATGGATGTCTGGTAGGCTTGTTAGAAAGGTGTGTATGCTTTAATCACAGATTATATAGCTTTTTTCACATAATCTAAATAAATTATTAATAAAATTTGTTACACCTATGTTTTTTGATTTCAGATACATAATATTCTTGCGAAAAGTATTCACATGTAAGAATTTAGAATCTGTAAAAACACAAAAGTTAATATGTCAAAGAAATGACTTAAGTCTATTGCATTACTTATATATCTTTACTGGGACAATACCACAGATACTTCTGCAAACATATGCAATATTGATGTTAAATGAAAACCACCATACCAAAGGTTAGTTTAGTAAAAAGATTTTTTGTTTTTAATTTTTTTAATTGAATCCCATGCTTAATCATACTATGCTTAAAATCAATATATACATTTTTAGAGTTATTTACTAATGAACTTGCAAAATAATAAGTGTTAATAAGTATAGAATTTATTAGTCTAATGTTTAATAAGAATTACACATGATATTTAAAATATCCTTGGCCATCAGTGGTAAGTTTCTGTTGAAGGCAGTTAATAAAAAAAATAAATTAGGCAGTGAACCCCAGTTTACAGGCCCTGTGTGACATAAACTCTCTTAGTCAAAATTGACTTGCAGCCAGGGATGCAAAATGAAAATTATTTATACTTTTTAATTCAAAGTAATTACTAATATCTATGTCTGAAGTGAGTTATTTATTAAGATATTAAAGCTTTTTATTTGGATTTTCTATTTATAACAAAAATATTGATTACACAAGTCTTTCATAACTAATAATAAGAACAACAACAGTTTCATTAAATATTAATTTTCAGTGTTTGCACTAACAGCATCAATTGCATCAGTTGTTTGGGGCAGTGTGACTTACATTTACAGTATTATAACATTATCAGATGAGACTTTTCAGTGGAATTCATTGCTATTAAAGTTAATATGGCATTTTGGTGTGCTAACTGGTAGAATTGCAGGCATTATACTGTTTTCCATTGTTTTTGGCATATGGACATTATTACCATTAGGTAAGTTTCAATAATAATTTTTTTTTACACTTTTTTCATTATGGCATCTTTACTTTCTGTTCTTTTATTTGATATTATGTTTATTCTTCATTAGAGCACTGCACCACATATATTGCTTCTCACAATAAGATTATTTCTTATCACATCAGTAATTTAACTACCATGAATACTCTCTAAAACAGGAATTGTTATATGCCTACTTTTAAAACAATATTGGTAGGTAATTCTACCAAACACAATGATTTAGGGCAACAAACCTTTTTTTATCAAATGGGAAATCACCAAACAATAGCTGTTTCAAGGGGAAAGGCAGAGTTATGTGTAATAAATACCTATTAAAAGACCCTTGTTGATCATTCTCAGCGTTGCAGGGTTCTCTTGCGCAACCCTTCGATGCCTTCTTAGGCATCTTCGTTTTACTGCGACAAATATGGGAGTACCTTGTACATTTCGTTCACCTAGAATTCAATTAGTGAACCTAGAAGTCAAAGCTCACGTATCCGAAATCTTTTTTAGTCGTTTTCATCGTCGTGTAGGGTTTACCTTATTACTATTACTAATAGACTGCGACTACATGGATGAGCCAATAGGTATCTACCACTATTACGATATATTAAGATGTTATTAATTTAATATAAATTTATTTCAGTACTGCATTGGTTTGCTATGACCTTTTGGATTGTAACACAAAGAACAACATTTTGTCCTAACAAACTTGAAGAAACACTGTATAATGTTGTTATGGGGTTTGTTTACTGTTTCTCATTTATAAATTTGCGGGAAGGTCCAACGCGGTATCGTTTAATGATGTTTTACACACTGATGGTAACACAAAACTTTGGCAGTTTATTTCTGTATGTGTTAATAACAGATACCGAGAAACAAAAGAAACCTTGGTCTATAGCTGCTACAATTTGTATTATCACTGGAACAATTATTGGTAAGTTATACTTAAGAATGTGCAGAAAGTTACATAATTAATTTACATAAATGTTATGATTTTTTTTCTAATAGGTTAGTGTTAAGATGATCTCGAACTTGCCTGGCTACCACCACTCGGATATTATAAATATACTGCCATAAAAGCATTGTTGTGTTCCAACTGTTGTTAACACATGTTAACCAAAGTAATCTAAGTGTGTCGGTTTCACCATCCGCTGCTTCATTATCATCTAATTACTTAGAATTTAGATCAAGTGTTAGTCCATAGTTGACAAAATAAAATACAATTGATATTTCAACGAGGTGATAATAAAGATTGTTTATTACAAGCGAATTTCAATATTTTTAGATTTCTTATAAATATACGTTACAATGGAGAACGTAAATATGATATTGAATATTTAGAAACATTTTATCATTTGTTTTCAGGAATGCTAGCTATGGTATTATATTATAGATATTTTCACTCTAAGGGACCAATTCCTTGGAAATATACAGAGGCTGATATCGAACTAAATAATAAAGTTGTATCTCAGATTCCAAATAACTCGAATGTACATAGTTCTTTATGTCATGTAAGATCTTTTAAGAGCTCAAATAAAGACAAACCGCCTGACGCATTTAGGTAACTAATAAGTCAAATGGCTAAAAATCTGCATTAATATTTTTGTGTTTTTAAAAATTATGATAATTTATGTTTTATAGAAAAGATCAGCCTGGCCTAGAAAAAGTGTCGCAGACTGAAAACGAACACGCCGACAAAAAATTTTTACTGGATCATTGGATTGCACGATCTGGTTCTCCAACATTTACATCAGCTCCAGTCGGTAATATCAGTACAGATGCTTCTAGTATAGAAATATATTCCATAGAGAACACCCCTCAAACTACTGTTTCAAAACGCGACAACTGTAACATTGAGTTGATAAATTCGAAAATCATTAAAAAGAAATTGTTTAATCCTCCTACGGACTTAACTTTGCAAGTACCCAGCACTGAGAATATAGAAAATTCCATTGACGAAATTACGTCTATTTTCTTTACCCTTAACTTGCAGAAACGTCGAGGAATTTGTTCCTCGGACGAACTACGGAGTGAATTAAGTAACTTAAATTTTGGTGCTTGCAATGTTTCTAATGAAGAATTTGCTAAAACTGTAAAAACTGATCGCAGCTCCGAGATAAGTCATGATACTGATGGCTCCAATAAAAAAACATCCTCAGATTCTTTCGATATGGACTTAGATTTAAGTATAAGTGATATAAATAGTTCTGATATTAATATGTTTAATGAAAACATTGTACAGAAATTGTGTTTGAGTGCATTGAAAAATATAAAAGTTGGTAATCAAGATGCAGATATTGAAAACATCCAAAGAATAGCTCTTGATATACTAAAAGAAATGTACGCTAAAAAAGACAAGAAAAAGAACTGTAGTTCAGATTTGTTAAATGCTAAACAACGGGACTTAGATACTCCTACCGAAATCCTTTCAGTTCACGATTACGAAAATATATGTGCCGTTAATATTGCTAGAGAAGCTTGGGGCTTGCGATCCTGGAATGGTTATTGTGATATTGAAAATTGGCTTCATGATGGTAGTGTTGTAAGAGACCGAAGCCGAGATACATTAACTTCCGGTAGTTCTGAAATCAGCAGTTGTATTTCTCAAGATTTAAAAAATGCAATACTTTCGGCACCGTCTTTTCCTAAAAAAGCTCATACATACTCAAATGTGTTTGTAAAGTTTGAACGATCTTCCCAAGAAGATTATGCAAATTCTGTAGTTTGCCATTCCAATGACGAAACATTCCTTGCTAAACCATGTGTGGTAGAAAATTCTAAGGATCCAAATCATTTGGAGCCGATTTTGGAAGAATTAGACGATTTAGGTGATATTGATCCTGCTTGCAAGAAGCGACTTAACTCGGAAAGTTCTTTAGTAGCGACTATAGACGAAATCCGAAAAGCAACCGTCACCAATTCTCCAAGAAATCTTTATCATAGACGCGAACATCTTTTAGATTCACCAAAATTTTACACAACTTCCAAAGTCGAATCGACTCTTAAAAAAACTTTATGGAAGGAACCTTCGAAATTTGACTCAAATAATATTATGGAGTCATTACCTGAAAAAGATAACATTTTGAATGATATACAAGTATCTAAATTCGATTTAAATAACAAAGAACTGAATAGTTCTACTTCATCTTCGTCACTTAGTTCACTAGCGTCACACAAGGCTACACGTAGGTCAAAATCTAACATTTCAAAGTCGAAAGCAAATACTAAAATTAATAATAATAAATCAGAGCAACTAGATCTATCTACAAGAAATATAGACTTTTTATGGCAAATGGTGTCAGAAAATTCATTGCCACTTAGTTCAAATGAGGATTTAAGTTTAAGTCGTAAAACGCCATCGTTACAGTCACTACTGCATAAAGATGCTTCTTCATCGTTTAACGCGTCTACAGCTAAAATTTCAAATATAAAAAAAAGTGTAAGAAATAAACCAAGAAGAAAGTTTTCACTTCTGAGAGAGAGATTCGAACCTAGGATAAGTCTACATTCCGATGAAGAGATTTTGTATAATTCTGAAAATACTGTACATAAACACGACAATACTATATTAAGAGACCAGTTAGATATTGCTGCCGAAAATTTTGATGTTCCACTTCGAAATAATCAAAATTTCTCATTAGATGAATCAAAATCGGTATCTAGCAGAAAAGTTTTTGATTTACCCACAAAACATATGAAAGAAAAGAGAACACTATTCATGAAACAGGTGTTAAGTCCACCAAAGTTTAATACAAAATTAAAACATAAAGTGTAACAAAAAATTTCATTTATCACTCACTCGGGAAGATTCTGAAATAGATTTAAATTTATTTTCATTTGCCAAAATGTTGCCAAACAGTTTGAATATTGGAGCGGAAATCGATTTGACACTAAAAAAAATCTTTTCATTGAAACAAACAAAAAATGAAAAGAAAATTCAGAGGATACATTAATAATATTTATCTATTTCATAGCTAATGTTAACCACATTCTCGGAATTTCTTATTATAATCTAAAATTAAAGAAATCCAGGGAAGTGATTAACATTTTATTTTATATCAACCTTTTTACTTTATTTGCAACTGCAACCACAGCCATAACATTAGAGAAAATTTGCGTATTATTTTGTTCCTATTGTGTATATGCTATTAATTAGCTAGTATTTTATGTATCGAAAAATATGAAGTCATTTTAATCTAGATCTCAGAAACAGTGTAGTCAATTTTACACTTCTACCAATTTAAATAAAAAAAAGGTTACTGTGAATAAGTTGACCAACCGTAATTTTTTAGTTACTATCCAATTATTTAAAGATAATTCTCTTCATTTCATTAAGTATTTTTACAATTTCTATTTTTTGGTATGGAGAGGAAACTGGAAGATACGTTAACCTTATTGGTGAGACCGGAAATTGTTAGCCACGTGATTTTAGTTCGTGGCCTATCTAACGCTTAAGCACAGGTGTTACCATGATGGTTGGAAACTGCAGCCATCAACCTCTACCACATCCTACACCAACAACCACCGTCCTCTACCGCGTCCATCCATCTTCCTTTTATTATTTACCTAAGTTAACCGGGTGATATGACTAGTCGAGAAGGTTTTGATAATAAATAAGCAGTATACAAAATGCCTGAACACTACTTTTTTTTATCAAGAACTATCCAATTGATTATAATGTTATTGTGATGTACGTGCCTTTCTATGTGTTATACTACAGCCAGTATTGTAATTTTTAGCTTTGCAGCTTTGTATATAAAATGTATAAAATAAAAAATCTTATAATCATGATTTATTTTTTATCTAAACTTATAAGCACAAGTGAAGAAGAGCGGCGGAGTTAACGTAGATAGATCAAACGGGATCCAAAAAAAAAACTACTTTCCGATGTAGTTATGTAAAAACGAGTTGTGAGATTGATATATCAGTGGCGAGGACATGGCTTTTAGAATCAATGGACGTTAGAGACAAAACTGCTTTGGGAAGTATAGCATTCACAAATATCTTACAAGGTGGTCAAATACCGTCGCAGGGCACTCAAACAGTTCTGACCATATTTTCAATTAAGATGCCCATGTCCATACGTTGAGACGATGATGTGTAAAATGTGGACTTTGTTAGGAAGTGCAGTTTGTTTTATAGTTGAACGAACATACACATCCTATTAAGACAAAGACTACATTAAAAATAAATAAAATTTATAGAATTAAACTTGGAATTACCTTTTGAGGATATTTTAAAATAGAGTTGGACTGCTAAAAATGTTATGGATAGGAATTTTATTAAGCCAGGAATTATAAAATAAAATTGAAATGTGATAAATATTTATTGATTAATAATTTAAAACAGCCATTATTAAATATTGAGTATAATAAATAGTAGCAATAGCAAGAATATAAAATCTAAAGCATTTATAATGCTTTTATACAAGACTCAAAAAACATTGATATAAATAATTTATTTTTCATTTTGGAGATAATTTGGAGGATGAATGTGTAAACATTCATTATTTCCTTTCAGTCTTTTCCAGGAACACAATGATGTCTAAGTTACCTTATAGGAACTTAATTATAGACCTGATTTTAATATACATTAATGGCTCAATATTGTTAGTACACAATGTAAATGTAGTAAAAAATAATACCAAAAAATATAGCAGTGTAAGTAAATAACAATTATATAAAAATAAGTATCCTTAAATTTGATAACTATAAATAAAGGATTAAAATCTTAAATACAAGTAAAAGCTCAAATTATGCTTGGTCACATGAAATATTAAAAATACATTTTTTTTATTTCCATTTTCTGTAATATTGTTATTATAAACAAATTTTTAAAACATCCCTAAAGGTCTGTGGTCATCACTTTTGTGAGATGACGAATACGATGAGCATTACAAGTTTTACATAGAATATGCCCATCAAGAGGGTAGCAGCCATGGCCTTTGGCTTCTGATGATAACATCAGGCCGCAATCTTCACAACGATAGCAACGGATGTGAAAACTGCGATCTAATGCAACAACTCGCACTGTTTCTTCTTCTCCTTCTTCTGGCATTATTGGTAATTCACAAACACAGCAACGTGGTGCAAATTTCAGTTGGAAATCTTCAATGCAATGAATTTCATTTGTAGCATCAACTGTAAAAGGTATACCATCGAGACTCTTACCACATACTACACATGTAAAACATATTGGATGATAAGGCTTTCCTGTAGCTCTTAGTATTCTGTCCAGAATTGGTTTGTTACAAACAGAACATTTCTCCAATGTCTCATAATAATCCTTTTCACAGTACGGTTTGTCCTCTACAGCATAGAAAGGCTTCCCTTGTAAGTTAGTATTGCATTGGTGACAGCAAAAACATTGCACGTGGTACATATTACCCATTGCTGTGCACCCAGAGCTTTCACCTACTACTTTTTCATTACAATTAACACATGTACCAAAAATGTCTAAATCTTGGCTATCAGAAATTGACTGTACAAGAAGGTTAGTCAGTGCATCAACTTCTTGTTCTTTAGGCAATGGAGACTTAGATTTTAAAAGTGAAGAATTATTGTTTTTGCCTTGAGAGTGAACATTTATTGGTTCATACAATGATTCATATGTGGTGGCCTGTGAGACTCCATATTCAGGATAGTCATTAGTATAAATAGGAGGATATGATGGCCTCTCTTGATTAAAGCTTAGGTTAGCAGTTGCTCTTACTAATTCACTATAGTTTGAACTGACTGGTGATGGTGGTGGTAAATATTCCTCAGTGTTATTCTCAAAAGTTGGAGTGGTATACAAAATAGGTTGTGTTAAATTAGGTGGTGGTAATGGTGGTGGGGGAGGGGGTAGTAATTTGTTATGAGAAGTTTGATATCCAGGTACATTGCTGTAAGTTGAAATATTGCTTTTTATGTGTGTACTTGGTTTATATTGGTTTGGAAGGGTAGTATTACGATTCACATTTCCGTAGTCTTTGCTCAATCCCTTCATGTTAGCGGGAAATACATTGCTATATGTAGGATGATTATTATTGGACAGTATTTTCGTGGAGAAAGATGGTTCACGTAACGTGCTTACCACAGCGCTATGGGGAACTTGCGGTTGCGCTTTCTTTTTTGGTGGAACTGCTGGTGGCACCTTTTTTATTTTTCCGGATAAATTAACCTCTTTATTTACTTGTAAATCGGCCAGTTGCCTATCTAAAGCCTCCATATTGTCTAAATTGGACATGGTTAAATAACATGTAATGTTTTTGAATATTTATCCTTTTCAATAACGATTTGCAGGAGCAGAAACACTGACACTAAAGGACAAAGAAATTAAAACTACATTAAAACTTATGACATTAAGATAAATAAGCATGTAGATAGGTACGTAGTGACAATGTTATATTAGGTATTACATGTTACTGTGGCAGACTTAAGAAGTATTTATTGTAACAGTAAACATTTTATGAAGAAATATATGTTAATCAATATAAAATTATTTCATCCATATAAAATAGTTTAGTTACTTATCAAATCGATAGCAAGTAGTAAAATATGTAATAGTAATAACAAGCTAATCTTTTTCCGTCTTTGCTATGAAAACTTATTGCAGGTAGCATTGGACTAACAACTTTCAATGTATATTTTTTAAAGGTACAAAAAATGTTTTCTCCTTTTTTTCTTGTTCATAACATTTACAAGTAATGTATATAATAAATAACTACGAAAAAAAAATATTTTATGATGTATAAATTTATTATTGTTTTACGTTTTACTCTATTTATTGTAACACCAATTCATTGAATGTCATGGACATCACTACCGTAGACGCGCTGTGTTTTAAATGTCAGCTGTGTAGCTATTAGTAATCATGTGTGATTTATGTATATTGTGTACGTGAATTAATACAATGATTAATAAATAATATTTTAATTGTTTTAAAATACTGCCTTATATGAGAGAATGATCCGTTATAAGAAGTGAGCAGAAATCTTTAAAAAAACGTTGGAATATCAGCACCATGTCGACGAGGAGAGCTAGAATAAAAGCTGTAACATCATTACCACCTAGAAGAAAAAATGCAGAAAGTGCCGATTCTAAAAACAAAATTTCTCAACAAATAGAGCCAATAGAACCAAAACTTAAAAGCCCACGTACGCCTCGCCCGATAACTGAAAAAAAATCTGTTAAACAAGATAACGAATTACAGGTTATTCCATTAACTGATGTACCTCTCGATGGTCAAAAAGAGAAACCTCATACTAGTGTCATAAACACGCTTAATGAAAATGATGGATCAATAAATGGTGCAAACTCTCTATCCGACACAACAGATAATAATAAAACAACCAAACAAACTGATAAGGCTCCCATACTTACTTCTGTTATTAAACCAAATATAAATGTTTTTCTATCGCCTCAGTTGCGGAAGAATAGTCCATTTAGAAAAACCTTTACTTCTCCTTTGGCTCTTTCACCAATCAATATCCCATGCAGTCTGTCAGAAACAAGCCAAGCAGAAAATATTACTCCTCATAAACAAATATCAAATACAGAAATAATAAATGAGAACAATGAATTACAAATAACAGATACAAATGTGAATAAAATAACACATAATGTAGGTAGCCCAGTTATAAACAAAAGCAGCAAAGGTAACAATTTTTATTTCTTTCCCTGTATATTAATTTCTAAATACTTTACTAACTACTTATTTAAATGTATATCATACAATAAATATATCATCATTTATATAGCATAAAACAGATTGTACAGTAAAAATTAATTATAAATAATTTGAATTAAACACAAACTATAGCCATTTTAATAAATTGTCTTACAAAAGGAAATCTGCCGTAAATAGTTTGATACATTTACAATGTTTTTGACCTTTGTCATCTTTTATATATTGTAAATGACTTCATATATAGAAAGGTTAGTAATATCTCATCCTCCACAGTATTCTTGGCATATCATCAATAGCAATAAAAAGGAATAATGCAATAAACAAAGAAGCATCTTTTTTTATAAATCATATGAACATGTTGCTGCCACCAACACAAATAACAAATGTAGCAAGTATGGCAATTACCCTGAATTGGGTAGGTCTATGATTATGTTACAAAATTAGTAAATATGTAAAATAGTGATCAACAGTGATTGATCACAAATTAACTATTACTTACTATAAACATAGGTATTGTATACTAATACCAGCTCCGTTATTATTATTTTGCAGAAACTCATATTCAAGACAACATAATAGAGGAGGCTGTTATGGATGGCATAGTCCCACTAAAGCATGCTAATAACATCCCCAAACCTATTGATCTTCTAAAAAATGATATTATATCCGAAAATATTGAAGTTCTTTTTGATCCCATTGTGCCATTACCTTCTCCGAGTAAAGTAAGAGCGAAACTTCGCCCTGCACCTAAATTGGGGCCACATAGACGAAGCAGTATTCAGGTAATGTTAATGATCAAAAAAATATTAAAAATGTATAGAAATTTTCACTAGCTTATTAAAATTTAAGATGGCTTTTGTAAGTTGCTAGTTGAGCATCACAATAAATTATTGATTAAGCTCTATGTTTATGTGATATGGTTCATAAGTTTTTAAAACATTGTATTAAGTTTATAGTTATTTCTTAAATCCAGTTAAAGAATACTTATTATCTATTATAATAAATTTAGTTAACATAAAACCATCAAAACTTTCTTCCAGGACGTGCATATAATTTTTCCTTTCATGATCATATTCATTTAATCAAGTATCCGTTGAAATATGCTTAAATCTTATAGTCTCCCTCAAATTGGCATGTAGTGGTTTTTATTAAATTTTAATAAAAAATTAACAAAATTCACTAATATCTTTTAGAAAAATAGTTGATTATTAATCCTTGTCATCTCTTTATAAAAGCTTACCCTCTGGTCTTAAATATGACATGTGTTATAAATAATTGATATCTAAAATAAATCCTCCTCAGAAATAAGAACATTGAAAATTAATATTAAGTGGTGCTCAAAAGATAATCTCTTTTCTGTACCAGTACCCAATTTTCTTAAAATAATAGTTGACATATATTTTCAAATACTTTACGGTGTAAATTTTATAATGGTTATAAAATTTATAGCGTAAAGTATTTGAAATTAACAAATAACCATTTACGCTATAAATTTTATAAATTCTTGGAAGTTTTCATGAATGTTTGGTGTATAGATTATATAAAAAATTATAATACTATCTATTGTTATAGTTAAGGTTAAATTTTTCGTAACCAGTGGACGGTAAAAGCCGAGAGAATTGCTTCCTTTTACATAATATTAATAATAAACAGAACACTTAATATTACGTCTGCATGGATTTGAGACCTTGTGTCACAATGAAAGAGATTCATGCTTTTTATCCACCACACTTGCCAAGAGATGGATGGCGAATATCACATATCCAGAAAAACTCTTGATCTAAGATCATGTCGGTTCACGATTTGTTCGTTAACAGGGTAGTGCTAGTGAATCTGAAGATGAAAGTCGTCGTGCCCAAATATCCAGTGGAGCAGTCACACCTTCCGTGGGGAGACAGCGTAATGATTCACAAACATTGTCCAGTACACATCCATCATTGATTAGCAGGTTTGTATAAACTAAATCAAAAATATATTAACATGAATATTTAACATATGAATAACAAATACATGTAACTTATAATCGATTTGGCGCTAGTCAAATATTGCTACTCAAATGACTTCACTAACTGCAACACCTTGAGAACAGAATCATTGTAATGTTAGACTACAGAACCTTTCTGTTAGACTACAGAAATAGGTGCTGCAGTTGTATCTAACTGGATGGTCTCCAGCAACCTCAACCTAAGATCATTACCTGTATAGATATATATTTATTTAATTCTTGCAGGGATGTGACCCGCATAAGGAATGATTCTATAAGCTCTTCCTTATCGAC
>DWHU01000269.1:0-22555 GCA_018247975.1 Parides photinus
GGCGGTTACCGGCCGGGCACTTTCCGTGCCCAGCTACTCCCGGCCCTACGCCGCTTATTATCTTCTATTTCACAGGAGAACCAGTGGTTAACAAAACTAAAAAAAAAAAAAAAAAAACTACTAAGGTAACAAAACACTGGGGTACTATTACATATGGGATATAGAATTGTCAGTAACGTAACACCTTCGTGTCTTCAAATTTCCTTGTAAAATTACTATACCTAAAATAAAATATTCTTTTATTTAAAATTGTTTTTAATGTACTGTAATATTTGATGAATACAATCTTTTCCACCGTTTCCGTCAAGATACTCCACTTCAAGAACAGTCGAGTTTACTTTTTTGCTTATTTTAAGGACACCTACAATTAATGGTTTCTGTTCAGTTAATGTTGGATCAAAATTATCCTTTTCGGGGTTAGTTACGTTCAACTTTTGCGTAGCATCTCTTTGATCATATTCTGTACAACTTTTATTCAAATCTTCATTTTCCACTCTTTGCTTTTTATGTTCAACATCTTCTAATCTCTTCGTGAGTCTTCTTTTACGTCTTTGATTAGACCATGTATTTGTTGAGGCTGTAAAGTTAAGAATCACTTCATTCTGCCTCTTTGTTATCTGATTGTAATTAATGTTAAGACAATCAAACATTGTTTTAATTTTTGCAGCATCTCTTTCAATATCACAGGTTTGATTTCCTATTTGAGGCAATTCAAATGATATTGGACATTGCTTTTTTTTTTGTTTATCTCTCGGTGGAACTGAAAATTTGAAAAATTATACACAGAGTTTATAATTAGTGACTATAAAACTTTCACAAACATTCTTAGAAACATTTCTTACCCAAATTATACAAATCATAATTTTGGTATGTCCATGCTATGCCCCATCGGGTCACCCGACCTTGACAGAATTCCGTAGTAGTATGTTTTATTCCTTCTGCTTTAAGATCCAACATCAATTCTCTTAAATTGTGTTTGTGACCAATCATTGTAGTGAAAATTCTATGGCAGAAACAAATTCTCTTTAAATAAATAGATCATAAGAAAAATAAACAAAGCTTAATATGATCTATTATGATCAGTATTATGGATTGTTCGGAAAGTAATTTTGTTTTTACTGACTGAGGATATAATAGTATTTTTTGCACCCAACTTCACACTTAAACTGTATAATTTTTATATTCTTTGAGAGCTCATATAGCAAGGCTTGTGCGTGGAAAATTTCAATTTATTTTAGGCAGTAGTTTTTGGTTGGTGCCTTTTAAATATGAAGAGCATAATCAGCATTTTCCACAAAACTTACTGTTTTACTACAGAAAGGGTAAAAATGCTGTTCAAGCCCGAAACAAATTGACCGATGTGTATGGAGAAGGTGTTGTGACAGTACGCCAGTGCCAGAACTGGTTCGCAAAATTTCGATCCGACATTTTGATGTCAAAGATGCACCACGTTCGGGAAGGCCGGTTAAAGCTAATAAAGCGCAAGACATTAGTTGATGCGATCCGGCGAATAACAACACATGAGATCGGATTGAGGTTAAAGTTATCAAATTCAATAGTTTATGACCACTTGAAAGGCCTGGGATTACCCTCGAAGCTCGATGTATGGGTTCTCCATGTTCTCACAGAGAGAAATCTGTGTCGACGCATAGACGTATGTGATTTGCTTCTCAAATATCACGAAATTGATCCGTTTTTGAATCATCACTGCCGCATAACACAACGATTATTTCGGAAGTCTACTGTCATCAGCTGGACAAACTGAATGATACACTTCAACAGAAAAGACCAGAACTAATCAACAGTGAAGGTGTAGTTTTTCACCAAGACAACGCGAGAGACCTCACACTAGTTTGGTCACTCTTCAAAAGCTTTTACAGCTTGAATGGGAGACAATGCTACACCCACGACCACCACGCGACGTCACCACCACGTGCCACGACCTGGCACGGATTATTATTTGTTCCGGTCACTCCAAGTTTTTTTAGTGGGTCAAAATCCGCGTCAATCAGTTTTTGCCAGCAAAGACCAAAAATTTTATGAGCATTGAATTATGATACTACCAGAAAGATGGCAAAGGGTGTTGGACTAGAAAGGCCAACATATAATTAAATAAAGTACTTGTTTATTATACTAAAACTGTCTTTCATTTCCACAAAATAAAAAGAAATTACTTTCTGACCAACCTATTATTACAAACATTGTATAATGAAGTATTTGCTGTTATAATAATTATATTATATACTTACAGAATGTTATTTTTGTAAATCATGCTTTCCTTTATTAGCCTTCTGCAAAATTCTAGCTCTCCTCCTTCTGTAATGAGCTCTTGTGGTGATCCTGTAAATCCATTTTTAGGCGGTGGCCTAAAAAAACAAAAGTATTATATTATTTCTCATATAGTAATTTTATGTGTTTTAGTTATATATGCTATAACAAATTGCATTAGGCCACATGTAAACATCATGTTACATATTTTAAAACATCATGATTATCCTGCAGTCCATTTCTAAACAAAAAGGGGCAATCTGATATGCTAGTAAAGGTTATAAAACTAAATATGTCGTTCCCAAGTCATCACGCACGTATCATATTAATATGGAACATAAAAAACCTATTAAAAGAATGCTGCTCTCTTTCTCTGACAGTGAAAACCGAGTTGTTAGGAATCTCGAACTCCAACTCAAAGGTCGCAGGGTCTGGGCCTGGCGCACCGATGACTTTTTCTGTGTTATGTGCATTTAAAGAAATTTAATATCACTGGCATTATCTGCCAACCCACTCATGGCCAGCATGGTATTATATTATATTATGTCTAAAACTCATTATGAGATAGACCCGGAGTCCCTGCAGTGGGAACATTAAGTGGATTGTTTATGTGTTGTTAAGTTTTCATTTTTTACTAATGTTTTTTAATGCATAATTAATAAACAATTTCAAACAATTACCTTGCAGGGCTACGCGACTCCCATAAATCTTGAATATTGCTATAAAATGGTGGATTGCACATACAAAAATCAAATTTAAGTTCAGTATTGGCCATAAACAAATATGCAACCAGAGAAGTACTTGTATTCTTTATCACTGTAATATTTAATATGTCTCATTATTTTTCTCAACTAAAAAAACATTTTATTAAATGGTTATTACTGTTCTAAAAGCCAAAAGATTATACAGTAGAAACTCTATTATCCAAGGTAATGATAAGTATCCCCGTACACATTCACAGATAATTGAAAACTTTGAATAACTTTACTACATTTTATTTATTTTTTTTATTTATTTATTTTGTTCTGCACTAGCAGCTTGTAGCTGATACATGCAGCCAGAGTATTTTACTTGTGCTTCCTTATTTTCCATATTGACTTTACTTGTTTTGAGTTTCACAGAAGCCTAATCCATAATTGTTGTTGGAAAACGAATTGCACTAGCAGTTATCAGAAACACCACTCACCATGTTTTTCCATCCAATATTTTATTTTATCACTTTTTGGAACAATCATACACACATCATTATTAATTATGCAATTGTAAAAAATAATCTCACAAAATAATAAAAAAAAAGAGCATATGTTTTCACGCTTTAAAATTACTTGAGTAAAGTTGTTTAAAACTAAAAACAAATACAAATCAAGAATGGGCCCTTAGGACCACAGTTAAATTAACTGTATAATTGAGGTTCTACTGTATGAATAAAGGCTTGGGTTTCAAGTTAAGGTTGATAGTATTGAAATAAGTTTTAAAATATGTTTCATAGCTCAGTGTGCCAGTAGATTACCATAATTTATTTATTACAATGGAATAACATTGGTGGTAATAAATTAATAAAAATGTATTGCTCTTCATAATGGTACATGATCCCAAAAATTATGAAGCATTATTGTAATTAATGATCAAGAATTACAAATGCAGAAATATAAGGAAAATCTAGCACTATACCAGTAAAGCTTATATAAAGTGTAATGTTTAAAATTAACAAAATTACGTACATTTAATTAAATCCTGCAAATTATTTTTTTCAACATTTTCTACAGCTTTTTGCATACTATTTTCATCTTTTTCTGTAGCAAACATGTGCCAATTATTTTTCATAGCTGCTAGTAAAGGATAAATTGCACATGCACCTGTACCTAAAATAAAAGAGATAGTGAGTGTAATAAATTGTATAAGGAGACAAAGCTCGATTTTTATTTGTTTTATACAAGGTGCCAAAATAATGTGTGTAGATAAAAAGATCAAATTAATCATTATCAGTTTGTACAGAACAATTAATTCATTATATGTATATAAAAAAATAGTATTACCTATATCTAATCCATAAATATCTTTTTTATGAATGGACAACATTAAATCTTCAATCCATAAAATATAATTTAGTCGTAACGGAAGTGTAGGTACTAGTCTATCTTCGGGTATATCGACTTCTAAGCTAAAATCTGATTTTAATAAACATTTTGTCAAAATTCTTAGTGCTCGTGGATCCTTAAAATCAATGCTCACTTTTCCCGTGACATCCTAAAACCAATATATATATTACAAAATCGTATTATGCAACGTTCTAAGACTAAAAATTAAATGAAAATTAGTTTTTCTATTGCAATTCCATAATATACATAATTGTTACTTACCACTTTGGCTATATTCGCAAATTCTTGAAATACTTTTAGTAACTTTGAAAAGTCCGGCGGTGTTTTGTAAATATTGCGTGGATGCATAAATTTATTTAATGCCATTATCAACAACAATTAAACAAGGTATGAATTGACGAGAATTTGCAATTATTTAAACAAGACTATTCAATCGTAATTACTTAGTGTAGGGTATTTAAATAGATAAGCAATTAGCATTAGTCTTTGATAAATTTAATACAGTACGTAAAATACTAAATAAAAATAAAAGTGTTACTGGGAAACCTAAAAAGTGCGAGCAAATTTGGAAGCGACTGATATCGTACTTAATGTTGCCAGGCTATCGGAAATGTTTCTAAATTAGATAAAAAAAAATTTTTTCGTTAATCAAAAAATTTGTTCTTAAATATGGATTATTTATTTTCCGAAGACAATACCACAGTAAGAACCATACTCACCCCAAACAGATTACTCCATCAAATTTTGGAGTAGTGTTGGAATTTTTTTTATTATAATTAACATTCAAAGGATCTTTCTAAGTACACTACACTTCTATTTACCGAGCATAACGACATGTGGCGTGAGTTACTATTCCCCTGATCGAGGAATGAACCAGTTTTTTGTTTTCTATTCTATCATCAGAGTAAAAGGTGCTCAGCATTCAGCAGAAAGATGATATGTAAAAATATCAGTTGACAGTATTTTCTAGCTTAAAAAAATAAATTTGTAATCAGTTATTAACCCCTATTTTGTATTTTTCAATCTTTCAACCTTTCTACACAGCTAACTTTTATAATTAACAAGGAATATTTATCTGCGTCATTTGAAATTAACACTTGCGCAAAGGCTTACTTTTAAAAATTATACCTCGGGGTGATAACTGTCTAGGGTGTATATAACTCTATGATTTACTCTGTAGTGTAATAATATATTTTGATACGTAATTTAGACGTTAATAATATTTGTTGCGCTTGTCTATGACAAAAAAAATATGGTAACTTTATTTGTGGTCAGTGTCTCTATATTAGACGCCATCTTTATTTCACGAAGAGCTTTAATCTATTTCAAGAAGTTCAACGTGTATAATTTCTTTAATAATATTTAATTTCAATACAGGCTCTTGTGTCTAAGGAGAATATATAACACAATTAGTTTAAATTTCATTCAAATTCGTAAAAATGGTTGATAGAATCGACATGGCACTGGACGATATAATAAAAGCAAGTAAAAAAGGCAGAGGAGGCGGCGGTGTTGGGAGAAAATTTGACTTGAAAAGGCCAGTTCGTGGCGGCGGAGGAGGTTTCCGAAATAATCGGTCAGCTGGTGTTTTACGAGGAAGAAATCGTGGAGGAGTAACCAAGCCAGCTAATTACACAAGGGTAAATCAAAAAAGTTGATGGTTTTATGTATTGCAAATGGCGGACAGATGTGGAAAATGACGCGTCAAATACCGATTTTGTCTAAGGGCAGCATGCTGAGAACTGAAAATTTTGTAATCTATTCTGATGTATTATTCAAACAAATACCTATTCCTTGTTCGCTAAACCTTTTGCTCAACGTAGCCTGTTCCGTTGTATTATTCCCTGTTGGAATCGTTATATACTATTTTAAGTATTATGTTTATTAGCATGCGATTCTTTTTTGGATCGTTATTTAATTACCTACTACAGAAAGAAATTTATCGAGTTATTTACATACAATTTCAATGAGAATTTATATTGGAGATACCAAGCTACCTTTCCGTGTCGACTCGCAGAATGCAATGATATTGGGTGGTGTACCCTGAATTGTTTGGAGCCCGCTGCTTCAAGTTGCAGACATCTTGGACAAGATATAGAGGGTGCGATCGTGTTCTCTTCTGTGGGACATTATGTGCTCGGAATCAGTATAAGTGTTGTGTGAAAGTGATTAGTTCCTTGCGAACAGACCAGCTTTGTAATGTTTTATAATACACATCTGTTATTGTTATCGCCATAATTATTACATTTGTATCTATTTAAATTTATATTGATTAGAACATGTACAATTAGCCATGTATTTTGAGTGTATATGCTCAGAGGCAACTGGTGATCAGTTGGCATGATCTATGAAGGCAAAACTATTTCAGGGTGATGTTAACAGCACTTGGAAACATGATATGTTCAATGACTTCATTGATAGGAAGATTCAGAGAGGTGTACCTCTGACGACAGGACCAACAAAGCTTTTAGTTTCAAATTTGGATTTTGGAGTATCAGACTCTGATATTCAGGAGCTCTTTTCAGAATTTGGCATACTTAAAAGTGCTGCCGTTCATTATGACAGATCTGGTAGATCTTTAGGTAAGTTAATTTATATATATCACAAATAGAGAATCATTTGTTCAATAAATTGTAATGAAATTAATTTAACTTTTGACTATATCTTGTGACCTATGTAGTTGCATATTCAGAAATTTTGCAGTTAATTAAATTAAATAATATAAAATTTTTAAACAGTTTATTAAGGTTTGGAAGACTGAATTGAAGCTTGTATTTAGCAAATGATCCAATATGTTACAGTTAAATTGTATTAGATCTTGTAACCAACTATTTAAATTGGGGACAATAAAAGATCTTTGGTTCATCATGCCTTTCATTTAGAATTGTTGTTGAAACTCTTACTAATTAAAAACCAGTAATCAAAAAATTAAGCGTTGGAGTTACTAATAACTTTGCCATAACAGTATATGGCACAATACACATTTTATTTTAAGATATTAACTTAAAGGAAGAAGTGTGAATTTAAAATGTAATGTAGTGACATGATTTGTTTTGATAATTGTCATTGTTTATAATTATATGTATATGAAAACATTTTAGGCACTGCTGATGTTGTGTTTGAAAGGAGGGCAGATGCGTTAAAGGCTATGAAACAATACAATGGTGTTCCACTAGATGGGCGTGCCATGAACATACAATTGGCTACTTCAGAAATAAGCACTTTAAGAAGTGAAGAAAGGACCCGACCTATTGGAGGCACTGCACCTAAACGAAATGTTAATAGGGGTTGGTATTAATGGTTTAATTTGTAATAAAAGCACTTAGATAACAATTGCTTTAATGTAGTAGTTAGCAAATTGGCTCTTTGTCACATTCTTATGAAACATTTAGTACATGCATGGGAATAACATCATGTGTTTTCCAGAATAATGACTTATCTATAATTTAAGTTGTACAATGCATTTTTTTAAGTTTTATTATTCCCTTTTGATATCAATAAACACATACTTTTTCAAAACTACTGACATTAGTTTTTAATTCCATTGACAACTATCCAATATTACTAAAAAGATGCAAAATCTTATACACAGTGGAATAAAAGTTACATAGATGCTTTTAGACTAATTAACTGAATAACAACAGAAAACAAAATATGTTGTTTTTTAAAACCATTGACATTAAATTGTCTTATAATAAATCAATAGAAATATTTGAATCAACTCTAAAAAGTGATATTGAGACAAAGAATTGTTTCATCTACTACATTGTGCAAATTTGTCTTTCCCTTACCATGCTTTTGACAGTATAATTATCTTACATTTTTTATTTTATTTTATGTTGACAATGAGGCATATGTGTACAGAGCAGCTCCAGATCCACTACATTAAATCCTACTCGTATCTAATAATTTCGCCCTAACTAAAACAGGTGTTAAAAAATAATCATTTGAATAAATTTCAATTGTGTATTGAATTTTGATTTGATTGGCAAAGTTACTGATGAATGCTCTAATGTAATAAAATTACATAGTAAAATGAAAGTAGTTATGAATACTGATTGTATTATATTGTGTATTTCATTATTTTACATGTTGATGTCAGTTAATGATATGTATGTATATGTATAAATATTTATCTTGGTAATTAACAAATTTTATACTTGCTATTGTCCCAGATTTTCTGAATATTAAATTGTCAATGAACCATTTTATTGGAAGTAGTACCATTTATTACACAAAAATTATTTTGATTATGATTAAATATTTATTCTTATATAATTCAATTATAAATATATGAGAAAAATAACTATGCAGCTTCATGATTTCATTGTTATACAATAATAATTAGAAAACTTTACTTTAAGGTGGTGGAGTAAATAAAAATCAAAATAATGGACAGCGTGGCGGAGGAAGACGTGGTGGCCGAGGAAGTGGTCGAGGTGGTGGAGGTTTGCGAGGAAAGAAGCCCGTACCAACAGCTGAACAATTAGATGCAGAATTAGATGCTTATGTTAAAGAAATTAAGTGACATAGGCTATGGATTCATAAAAATATTTTGTGAATAACCTTTATAATTAGTTAATAACTTTTTACGTAAACGAATTTAATGATTATAAGTAAAATCTGACAAACTAATTTTCAAACCAGAGATTTGGAGCAGTTGTAGAAAATTCTCATCAGTAATAAAGAACTGATGGAAACATGTTTTTTCCTTTATTGCTTTCAAAATGTTTATGTAAAAAAATAAAATTTGTCAACATTGAATCACATAATTTTATATTACTTGCATTACTTATACAGTATTTCACTACTTTCGTATTATTAAGATTACTGCAACCCAATTTGTGAGTAGGGAGGTAGCTCTATAAAATGCCGAATATCCATCTGCCGCGTTAGCAGCGGAACACAATAGTTTGCATAGCTTCAGCCAGTTCGAGGCATCCACGTGTCGTCCACCCTGGGACCTCCTACAGCCGCGCAACTACGCGACCGCCACCTAGAGCTGTAGGTGCCGAGGATGCAGGGTACAGGGCGAATGTTCTGCGCCAAAAACAACTTCACAGGGGAGGACACCCAAACTAAATCGAGTCAGTCTGCGGACTCTGAAGCGGCAGTCCCGCCAGCGGACTAAGGCACTGGGCTAATCACCCGCTTGCTTTAAAAACAACCGATTCAAGAAACAAACACAACTGGTGCTTTATATTATAGCTGAATTCTGTCGTATTCTTGTAAAGTTAAATAAAAAGTTTTAGAATAGCATGATATTTTGTCAAGAAAATTACCAATTGATTTTTTAGTTATTTTAAAGATTTTTTTCTCAAATAGGTAATTGGTAGAGTTGTTATAATAAGTTAAAAAGTGTGGTAGACCTTTACCTAATTACTTTTTAACGTTAATCCACGAAAACTCATCTATAACTAAGAAACCAGTAGACTATGAGATGGAATGTATCTCTGAATATACATGGATAGTTTATTATATTTAGAATAAGTTAAAAGATTTTGCTATAGACAAATTATAAACACCTTAGGCGTTAAATATCTTATTTTTACGAATAAATGTACTTCGATAATTATTTTTTGTATTAAAAAAAGAAATTGTTACTGTTTTAAAATCATTGGGGCTCTCAATCAATCGTGCTCGGAAACTTCAATACAAAATGCCAGTAATGTTTTCCAAAGTTAAAGAAGAACAATTATTTACAAGTAATTTTAAAGGACGGAAAGAACTACAACTTCATCAGATAAAAAAAGAGTAGTATGACCGAAGTGCAGTTAATAACAATTTGAACTGGAAAAAGTAATAAATATATTAATCTTATCAGTAAAAACATAAAAAAATATGTAGACTATTAGACCAATAAAAACTATTTAACGTTACACTGATACTTTTATGTGAGAATACTCGGCTACCGCGCTTGAGGAGTGCAAAATGAGGTAAGGGTTACGGAATATTTTTTGAAAATTTTTCTGGATTGCCGCAACGTATATCAGCCTTGATTGTCTGTAAGTCACGACTTATACCCATAATTACAATGGACCTTCCATTTATTAATTCTTGGGAAAAGATAAATTATTTATATTAATACAAAAGAAGTCTTTTACTTAATTTTTTTTTTTGCAATTTTTCAATTAATATAATGCGAAAGGAATTTTGTATTGGATTGTATGGCAAATAATTAAAGCAGTCTGTTTAAAAAAATATGTCTATGATTCATCCTGTCCGGGAGGAAAAATTGTCTATGCACTGTGTCTGACTTTTTTTATAATTTGTAAATAACTAAATATAGTCACAGCTATATAAAAAATTCTGGTCTAATGAAAGAAAATATCTATTTATTCTAGTCTTTCTGATCTAATAAAGGGAAACAATGAATTCTGGTTTGTATACGTACTAAAATAAAAAGAAAATATTTTTATGTTTCGCTGTTATCAAAACACTCGAGAAATCTGTTTTTGTATTTTGTAGATGGTGACTCTCGGTATAACTAAGTTCCTTTTACAGGTCAACATTAATTATTAGATTATACGGTAAAATGAAATAGATATGTAAATAATTTTCGAAAAACAACTATGTAGATAATGTCCAAAAAACTTGTAAAAAATAATCTTTACGGTAAAATTTAGTTTTGTAAACATTGTAACAAAACATTGTAAATACATGAACAACGGAAAAAATTGTCTCATTTTGTTAAAGAAAGATTTTTGTTATTTGTGAATTGTATCACATTGTTTCATGACAATTTTAATAGTTGTAGTAGTAACTGGATTTTACCAATTGATTTTTGCTTGAAACTGCCTTTGTTACAACATTGCTATTAAAAATTGGGTTATTAATTTAGTAAAAAATTTAAAGTTAAGTAATAAATATTGTAATTTTTATACGAAAATAACTCAAAGATCTCTACACATTCTATATATTTCTAATTTATGAAATAATTTCCTACATATTTATAATAATTATCATGTAGTATTGTAATAAAATATACAGACCATTCAACATTGATAGCATCACATAAATTTTTGATCCAACATTTATGACAATGAATATAACATTATTTTCAGACATTACACTTTAAATTTTTTTATTTAAAAAATTTCAGGTCTTACCTCGGACGAAGACTCTAGTAGTGATGTTAGTTCAGTACCTGCCAAAAGAGCAAGAGCTGATACGTACAGAGCTTCATCAACTACATCTCATGGATCAGGTATCAATTACTATTTACTGTTTTACAGCACAATTAGATTAATAGATAGAGCAGATGTGGCCAAGTTGTGGCTTACAAGTTACATTCGGCAGGCTCTTTAAAGAATAATTTGTGGTTCTCAAAATATCAGTTTCTTTTTTATTTTTGTGTTATAATATTTTAATAACAATATTATACTAGCAAATCTCAATGAGTATTTAAAAAACTAGAAATAATATCAATGGAACTTTAGAATAGACTTAAATATTCAAAATTTTTAAAAACATTAATGTTTTTTTTCTGAATCCATTTGAAATTAACTTAATTTAAAACTAAGTTTTCTATTTCCATTAAATTTATGATGCAAAAAGTATCTGGAGATTTAATAGAAAAGATCTAGCTGTACAATTAATTTTGCTACGATGAATAGCAATTCAATTTTTTGAAAGTAATTCGAGAGGCCCACCTTCTGCAATAGAGATCAATAGCTTGATGTTATGAATATGTCTCCGATATGAATAAAGTTAATTTTCAAATTTGTTTTTATGCAAGTTTTAAGTTTTAATGCAATTTTCCTCAAACCATAAAGAAAAAATTAAAAAATGTGTGAATGAGAGTGTATAAATCTGTTTGTTAGTTTGACATTGAATTTAAAAGTATTCACCAATTTTGTTTTTTTTGAAGAAAGAGTATCTTGGCTATGTTCAATACAAAATTAGCTGATTTAAACTTGTAAACATATTAAATATATTTTTTTGTGACTATTAGTGGTGGTATATTAACATTTTTATTCCATATTTATTTTTTATTAAAGTTTTTCACGTTAGTTAATTTTATATGCGATTTTCAGTTTTACCAGACTCTGATGATGAAACACCTGATACATTTGATTGTGTACAAAGAACTGAGAATGAACACTTGAAAAGAGATTTAATTTATTCAGAACAGAACCCTGAAGGCAATTTAAGACTTAGCAGAAGTAGTTTAAGTGAAAATTGCTCATCCCCCAATGAGCAATATGATGATTACAGACCAAACACCGAAGATAATGATGATGAACATGATGACATAAGTATCAGACCAAGTTTTGATAGAATAAATGATAATGTTTTATATGGAAAACCTTCTGATCAGTCAGATGTTATAGAAGACTTACATCATAGTCAATATTCAGAGAAATCAAAGCGTATTATGAGCAATATGGGTTTCAAGCTAGGCAAAGGATTAGGTAAATTCGAACATGGACGAGTAGAGCCAGTGGAAGCATCCACACAAAAAGGTAAAAGAGGGTTAGGATTCCAAGCATCTGTTGTTGGAGAAGCACCAAAAGACTTCAAGTGGGAACCAGGTAGTATACCTACATCTTCTGAGGAAGTAGTGAGTAATCTTTTTCTTTAATTGGCGATTTAAATATACGTTTGTATCCAGTTGAATCAAATATTATTTTGTAGTTTTGGATGCCTACTCCTCCAGCAGAGCCTCTTTCTGGTGTTGTTTTACGTGAATGGTTACAAAGAGGTCCAAAGAAGTTGACAATTGATAATGAAACAGACTTTGTTGAATCTCATATTCTACAAGGACTTTTGAAATCCAAGGTATGTGGCTCTCAAAAGGGTGTATTTGGTTGGTATAAATATACACATGTATGTATTCAATATTCAAATAACTATGTTGTGTTTAAATAACATATGTTTAGGAAGTATTAATCGTTACAATGGACTAGCTTGTTTAAAATATATATTAAGTCACGCACTACTTTTTTTTGCCACATTAGTTTAACACTACGTCAAACTTTTATATGTTATTAAGAAGCAATGAGGCGCTATATATAGTAAAGCATGCACAGAATATTAATAATTAGATATGATTATAAGTCGCCATCGAAGTATTTTGTTGTTTGGCGACATATTAAAAATTATATATTGTAAACCCCTTTTATAAATAAATGTATAAAAAAATAAAAAAGACATCTTTAGAAGATATCGCACAATTTCACAACAGAAAAAGAATAACGCTCTTATGGCGGCATAGAAGCCCTTTCATATTACGCAATTTTACCTTTTTTTACCAGCCAACTAAATGTTGCCACTGCTGGGTTTGGGGGCTTCTTTCATTATTAGAGAGTTTGGGTCATAACCCACCACGTTAGCCAAATGCGAATTGGCTGATATAGCCAGTGCTATTTAATTTCTCAAAACGCACATAACTCAGAAAAGTCAACGGTGCGCGCCGGATTCGAAACCGCGACCTCCGAATCGGAGGCCGAGGTCCCTAACTACACGGCTATCAGGGCTTTTGTTTTTTACCATTACAGACCAAAATAATGTAAAATTCGTGCATTTGTTAATCCATAACATTTTATTCACAGTCTATTTTTGACACGTTAGATGGTGAAGATATGAGGCATGCACGGTTCCGTAGCAATCCGTACGAAACAATCGGGGCTGTTATTTTTTTGAATCGCGCTGCTGTAAAAATGGCCAACATTGATGCGGTCTTTGATTTTATGTTTACAAAACCACACAAACAAAATGGAGACCCTGCAGTTGATACTAAAGATCTTTTATATTTTGCTGATGTCTGTGCGGGACCTGGAGGTTTCTCGGAATATATCTTGTACCGAAAGGGCTGGAGAGCTAAAGGTGATTTTTAAGTATAAGTGAATATTTAAAATATAAGTTATGCCAGTAAATATATATCAATATTTGCCCAAAGGAGCAGCTTATTAACAATAGTATCATGACAAGAACGTTTGCATCGTTATCTACTCCACATCAAATAGAGTGAATACGATGAACTTTCATGAGCTATATTGTAAACTAGAAACCGCCTCTTCGCTGTGCATGGCGGGTTGAGCTTAGCGAAGTATAGATTTTAATGTAACAAACTGTTTCAAATTATGTATCGTAAATAAATAAATAATAAAATCAAAAGTTGTCACGCAAATAATAAAATCTTAGTTAAGCGGTGCGTGAAATAAAACGTTTTGAATGTTACTATCATTTTGTGGTGATAGTTCAAAAACTACTATTACAATTTTGAAACATTTTTTTTTACTTAGACCACCGTTTCACTGTCCTCTACCTATGTTCGAAATTTTAACCTCCTGCTCCTTACAATTTAGAAGAAGAGATATTGAACGAAACATACTTTTGACTAGTAAGAGCTTCGCTTCGCTCAGCTCAACAAAGATTTTCAACAGGTAGCATTTTCTCAATCCTTTAGTCGCTATTTATGACACGCACGTAACGATGGGACGTAATATTTATTTATTATATTGTTGCTACTCGGCATACGTGTTTAAAGTACGTAGTTTTAAATAAATAAACAGATGTCTTATTTTTCGCTCTCCGTGAGTTCTTACACACTCGCAAAGAGAAAGTGAAAACCTGTTATCCTTCTTGCTGGCCAAATTGTTATTGAAGGTTATTACATGTTCTTGAAAATTTTGTTCCTGGAATGACGCTTTTACCAAGATGTTTTCTTTCACTACAAACAAGTGGAGATCGAATCTGCGACACTTTGAGATATGCTAACTATGCTACCAATATTCGTAATTTTTTTAGATGTCAATAGAAATCAATATGTATGTTAAATAAAAATTCTTACGATATTAAGAAATACATTTCGTAAAATCAACCAAGGCATCAATCAATATAAATGTTCTTCAAAAATGATGTGCGCTCGCTGTTTGCAACACGCGTTGTCAGGTTTATATATCCAAGTTCAATGTAGTCAGGCATTTTAGATAATATTTTTAATTAATTAGCTAGTTGGTTTTAATTCATTAGATCTAGATTTTGTTTAACTTTTATAAAGCTAAGTTTGGTCGTAATATAGTTTATACTTGATTTATATGTTTTGTATTAACAAGGTTGTATAAATTTTAGGATTCGGATTCACGTTAAGGAAGTCTAATGATTTTAAATTATCAGACTTTTACGCCGGTACTCCGGAAACATTTAATCCCTTTTACGGGGTTAAAGAGGATGGCAATATTTTTGATCCCGCTAATCTAACCTCCCTGAAAGATTTTGTACTAAAACAAACGGACGACCAAGGCGTACATTTTTTAATGGCTGATGGTGTAAGTACTTTAGACAATAAACTTATTCAAAACAGTCTATGTAAACAAAATAAAATAAAAGCTTTAAAACCACTTTTTTTTTCTGCAGGGATTTTCTGTAGAAGGTCAAGAGAATATACAAGAGATCCTTTCTAAGCAACTATATCTATGCCAATGTCTCGCTGCATTAATGCTCGTGCGCACCGGCGGCCATTTTGTCGTAAAGTTGTTCGACGTGTTTACGCTTTTCAGCGTAAGCCTTGTTTATATTATGTACCGTTGTTTTGAAAAAGGTGATTTTTTTTCATATTTATCATTTACAATTTCATATTTATTATTTAACGTAATAATTAAAACATCTATAATGAGATTATTTGTTGTATTCATTTGAGCTTGATCGAAGGGCTTTGAGAACATGAGAGAAGGCTTTTTTATGCGACTAAGCGACGAGTCTAGGAAATGTTGGTAAAGATTTTAATAAATTTTATACATTTCAGTTTCTATTCACAAACCAGTGACTTCAAGGCCTGCTAATTCAGAGAGATACTTAGTATGTAAATGGAAAAAATTGGACACGGAATCGGTGGAACAGCACCTGTTTTCAGTGAACTCAATGCTGTGGAGAGGGCTGGAAAGCGAGGAAGACATAATAGGGCTTGTGCCGCTAAGTGTGATAAAGGCAGACAAGGCGTTCTCTGATTACATATACAAAAGCAACTGCATGTCTGTACAAGTAACTCTTTCTAGATTATATGCGTTTTCTTTCATGTTTTCAATTATTATTTAGAAGTTATGAAAAGTTGTTGCTCAACATATTAGCTCAATTATTATTGATATTAAAATAAGTTGTTCGATTATTTCTGAACATGAAAAGAGGTCGTTGTTGTTTACCAGATAATTAATAATAATAAACTTTAGACTGACTGCTAACATTAGCCAGATGCACAAATATCACAAAGTTTACATTTTTGTGATAGTTTTAATGTTCGATGTGACACTCTTGGCTTACCATTACTTTCAATGTTGCAATTTATTACTTTAATTGCCATCGTGCTCAATGGCAAACTGCTTATATGGTCCCTGATTAATTCCGGGGCAACACGTTTTGGAGTTTACTTGGAGTTAAGATTTTTTTGAATTGCCCCGCTGGCTATCACTCTTATGCTGTATATACAGTACACCTATCCCCCGATTTACACGGTAGATGCGTTCCTGAGAAAAATGTGTAAATCGAAAATTAAAAAATTTTCAAGTCAAAACCGTGTAAATCGAAAAGCTTGCAGAAAACGCATATATTTGCTATTTAACAGTTGTGATTTTTTTCAATATTTTTAGGTGTACATAGAAATAAAAATAAAATGCATTGACAGGTTAAAATATGTAATACATTACGGAAACACCGTTTCTTTATTTAACATTAAATAGAAGAACAAAAAAAAAAACCTGATGTGAAAAATTAAATCTTTCTGAAACTGTGAAACTTTCACTCAAATACAATTTTCCGTAGATAAAACTTTCATTTTATGCGAAGAAATAGACACTGCGTGTGCAGCAGATCAGCACATAAGCTCGGGATTCCCCGTGAGATGTGTACACAGCGCACGTGTTCAATCACAGTAGCATTTAGTAGAATGGGAAAAAAACGAAAAAAAAAAAATGATTTAGAAAACCGTGTAAAAGCGAAAACGTGTACAATAAGCACCGTGTAAATCGGGGGATAGGTGTATATGTATATACAGTTACAGAAGATGTCTTCTGCTATAGATATGTTGCTATGTTACCACATTGAAGATAAGAAAGAGCGACACGTAATGTTTTATTTGAGTTAATTTGAAAGTTTTTGACATCCTAAATTAGGACATAACCATTAAAAATTCCTTGTTGATGTACACTTTTCTTAATCTTCTGTCTTGTGTTTTAATTATTAAGTTAGTGAAATACTCATGGGCGATAATCACATATATTTTGTTGACAAGACAGACTTGGCGAAAGGCAAATAGAGAACTTACTGAAGATAGCAGCGTTTAGTAAAGATAAAAAATTAATAGAAGAAAGTCAGGCAGCAATGAGAACAGAATGTCTGAATTTATGGCAGGTAAGTTTCGTCTTGTCTTTAGTTATATAAATTAATAAACAGTGTTAGTTTCCACTACCAGGAATCGTGACCTCCTTTAACAATGATAGAGTAGTAGTAGTAACGAAGTCTTACCCGCGATGATGTTCTTGACGGATGTTGCATATACACGATAGTTATTACTCTTGCATCATCTTGTATCAAGGCGGCCTACTTCGGAGATTTAATCCATCAAAAATTTTAACTTTGACTTCGAACTTGAGCTCGGTGAGGATTAAATCTGCGCTTATTCTAAACATGCCCATTTAACCGCAATACTATGTCATCACGCCTTCTGTGAGTGGTGAATATTGTTTCATTATTATATGTAATTTACTTAATGCGGACTTTAAAAGTTTTTCCTCTATAAACGACGAAATAAATGAATATCGTCGACGTATGATTATGAACGCAACCATTTTGTGTTCAAAAAAACCCTGTACTATGAAATAATATGCTACAGGAATTTAAATTACAGAACAGTTCGTCTCTGTGTTAAAATTTTAAGAATTTTAGATGTAATTTCCATAATCACACATTGTAAAATCTATTAAAATCGTTTAATTATCATCTTTTATTAACTATGCAATCCGTCCACTAACCAAACGTCAAATGGTGCGGTCTCCGTATCGAACCAGGGATCATCTTGGAAAATCTATAATTAGTTGTTGAACAAAACTTTTATTGCACTTTACTGATATTTCAGTTGCCTGATAAAGTGAGAACTCAACCTGAAAGGCTAACCCCGGATGAAACAATGAATAGAATCTTAAACAGTATGACGAAACGACCACCGGACACACATGCTGTTTTCGGAAAACAACCAACTTATTTAGAGAAAATATCAGATTTGGAAATATTGAAGAATGTCTATGACTGGCATTTTACACTTTTGAGTAGTGGCAGGAACAGTTCTGATTTAAAGATATTTTTAGGTGTTGTAGTAGTTTTCCTAAGTGTTTATTTCATTTTTGTTTACTATCTAGATCAGTGTTCTTCAAAGGGGGCAAATTTGTTGTTAAGGAAGAGCAAATCCAAAATGGACTCGACAGGTGATTAACCTTTTCGCTCCGGGCCATTTAAACGCAATACTAGATTTCTGTGCCAAATTTAACGATAAAAGCAAATTCTTTAGTAATTATAGTTTTTTAATTGGTCGACTAAACTTTAATATCAAAAATTGTGTGTTACAGAGGAAGTATGGCGGTGTCATAAGAATTTTAGACAGGCTGTGCTGGGGCATGGCAAAAAAAAAACATTGAGAAACACTGATCTAGATCATTAAAAAATCTTTTTTAACAATAATTATCTGTTTAAGGTTGTGGAGGTAAAAAAGTGGTTCAGAGAGAAGCGCATAAATGGAATAATCTTGTTGATCTTCATATAACTTTACCAGCCAAAACACTTTTTTATGGGGAGGTAATGGAGTGCTTATCTCAACACATAATATTGTTTTAGAAAAATTATGATAGAATGAAATTAGTCACACATATTTTTTTTTCAGATTGTAAGAGAGTTTTGTGGTGAAGGCCCTAACCAGTTATTTAATAAAGCTCTTCATGTTATTGATGCAGCGGTGTTAGGTGGGATAGACATTTCACATATGTCTTTGACAGAACGGTAAAGTACTGTTTATTCAGGTCATCAATGACAATATTTTTATTTTGTTTTTTAAATCCGTCTGGGTGGCCAACTGTAACATTGGATTTGTTGGCAGCAGGATTTTTTTGAACACACAAGGCTACCACTGGTTTAATTTATATTAATATGTTGGTTGGTCCCAATTATAATAATCTTTTACAACTGATCTTTTAGAAATAGTTTCGAAGAAAAGACCCGTGTTATGCCTCTCGTCTGTCCTTTCGTCCTTAGGGTCCGTGTGTCTCTGTTCGTTCATTGACATGTTTGTCATGTTTTTGGCATTTTATTAGGAATTTATTGAGAATTCTTAATTTTAATTACGAAAAAGCCCTATTGCCATATTTTGAGGAATGCTTCTTAATTTGTTTTAAAGTTTATGGTGTTTAACTTTCAGAATAAACCAATGTAATTTATTTTGCACGGCTTTAGAGAAGAAATCTAGTGATCTACCCATGCGTTGTAAGAGGTTCTTTAACATGGAAAACTTTACGTTGGCCGTTAGTAACTTAGAATTGAAGACTATGAAAAGAGGTTTAAAAGTTGTTACTATAAAAGTTCCAAAGAGAAACAGTGAGAGAGAGATGTACCAAGTTGTGAAGTCTGTTTTGTTTATAAAAGAAATCAGAGGTGATTTAAAATTGTTTTAGAATATGTTGTGAACAGAATGTATCTTATAAAAAAATTGTTATATATATTCAGAGGGTATTCTTGGCCCGCACCTCTTAAGCAAGCGATTTTTAGTCAATTTCTACAATAACCTGAGGCTATATAGTGCAGACCTACAACGCCTATTTAACACAGAGTAGTGTTTTCACACTAATGTTTGCTGATTCTAATTGATTTTTTTAAATACTTACACAGACAGTCTGGCTAAAATACTTAAACTTACCCCAATAGAGTTTGTGTTAAAGACATAGTTTAATTAAAAGAAACAAAATAGAAGACACTATAGTTATTCATGTAAAAGTATGTGTTGTGTATTGTATACTAAATGTTTTTTTTTTCAGAACCATGGATTGCACAGATATCTAAAAAAACAGGATATAAGTATTATTATACAATAGGGAAAGACAGAAAACCAAGGAGCGAATACGTTCTATTAGAAGAAGCTCAATTAGATATGTTGACAGCATTCTCCAGTCGCGTTATTTGGCCTTGGGGAGATTCCGCGGTTCCAATTTTTGAAGGGCAACCCCGAGTAGAAATTTCGAGGGTAGATATGGAAGAATATATAACACAAAACATGATAAGATGAAGGGATCATATATAAATAATTTAAAACATTTTAAACGTCTTTTCTGTGCAAAAGTTTGTGAATAGTAATACGAAATTATTTAATTATAATATTCGTGAGTCGCACTTGCTCTGTCGGTATCATAATGAGAAATAAATTTTGCCGATTGTACCAGCTTATTTTAACAAATTTATCTAGTTATCTTATTCCTTCATTGTGAGATTGTTACATAAATATTTTTACAAACTTCTGATGTATTTATATTTAATGTGAAGAAATATTGGATAAATTATAACAATTATTACCTTTGATAATGTACATGATAAAAAGTTTTTTTTTATTCTTTTTACATATATTTTAAGAATAGTAATGACAAAGTTTTAAACTAGCACTAGTGAAAACGTGACATCTTATTTCTCAAGGAAACTAGCACAAGTATGGTGTTTGTGTATACCATCCTGACTAGTCCCACATTGTTATGGGGGTAGGTTTATCATTTACTACAAGTTTCGCTTATCTCGTCGCTTCGTAGAATAAGAAATCTGTTAATAAATTTACCAAGGCGTTCTCGAAACATTACTTAAGCTATTAGCTAATATTTTTAATAAAATATTTTTAATTGTGCTTTTTTTTTCTGTTATCGTTATCCTCGATTTCACGAATACCCACTAGGCGGCCATACATGACAATTTCAATTCAGGGAAAAAAAAGAACATTGAATTAAAATGTTTTACACTCGAAGGAAAAATACAATCTTAGATGCCGCTTTAAAAATATAAAATTACTATAGACGAATTTTAATTGCAGTTACTAAGTTCTCGTTGCGCTTGTCTTACCATGAATTACCACAATCGGTACATAAAAAATGTACAACATTAAATTACCAAAATAACCAAACTTTTTTGGTTTTATGTAAAATGGTCAGGGTTTATATAACTTACGGCCAACAGATTTACAAATTATTTTGTTCGCATTTTGCTTCTGTAATTCACTGATAAAATTGACATTTCAAATTCGTCTGCATTAATGATATCCCTGATAACTTAATTATATCTAATATCTTAAAATAAGCAAACTTATTGAAACTGATGATTATTCACTTAAATTGCAAGAGAACCTTAACACTTTGACCCGATGGTGTGATAGCAATGGTATGAACCTTAATTGAGGAAAAATAATCCCATTGCATATAAATACCTTATAAAAGACAAGGACCTCCAACAATTGGAGGTTATTTATTTTTATTTATTCATATATTCTTTATTTGCACACCACAGAGCAGAGATATAAAATAAAAAAAGGTTATCAGAGACCACGGAGTTACTTTTGATAATAGGTTGCCTTATTTATACTTTACATTTTAAAGCGTGTCTCAAAAATGTTCGGATTTATATATCGTGACTAAAGGTTTTCTGTGTAACGCCAACATTATCTTATATTACAGCTTAGTGCCCAGTATCTTAGAGTACTGTTCAGTTTGGAGTCCTGATTACGTCCCCCGTACACTAAAAATGGAACGAATACAAAAAAATGGTCAGGTATTATAAGTTTTCCTGCCGTAATCAAGAAGGTGACTTCCCCTCATACAAGAACCAAAATAATCCAGATCGCAGTATTTTAAACGATTTATTGTTTGTATCCATAATCTTTAACAATCAATTATACTATCCTTAATTGTCAAAAAGAATTAAGTTACGTGTACCTACTAGATTCTAAATCACTCCGTTGCAGCCACCGTACCGTAGATAAAGATTTCGGTACAAACTCTTGTGGCGTTCGTATTGCTAACGAACGTCACGTCACATAAAACCTTTCTTTATGTTTTTGTTCCAATGACTGGCATACGTCGCGGACTTTCGAAGAGGGGGAAAAAAAAAAGCAAGCTTGACAAGGACGTAACATAGAGAGGACAATTAATTATTGTAAAGTGGAATAAATAACTTTTAAC
>DWHU01000270.1:0-22519 GCA_018247975.1 Parides photinus
GCTTACTTTAATCTTTTGTAACTCAATATACTTTTGCTAGATGGCGTGAACATTAACTTAATAAGAATTCTCCCACATACATACATCATGTTCAAGTTTAATTCTATAAAAAATACTTATTAATACGTGTTACAGATTTCTTGTAATAACAATATGACAAATATTTTGCTAAACAGGTTCAAAGCCGCAGTTTGATAATGGTTATAATATCTTAATGTTGAAACATTTACGTAAATGCATAAGAATGCGAGAATCACAAATTTAATAACTGTTTTACAACGAGTGGTAATACAAATAATACGTTCAGTGAGTGGTACATGATACACCTACACACGTAATTAACCAATTTACGCTTTGAGATTCATAATCATATGTATTCATACCTTAATAACTACCCTAATTAAAGTTTTTATCAATTTAGACAGTATTGACGTTTGTAACGACTTCTTGGCGGTGGAATTGTGGTTACTTTTTTTTTATCTTTATTTATTAACGAGGGTTTTACAAAATGTATGCCACCCTCATAGGACCATTACAAATAAGTTTAACTTAAACAATAGAAAACTTATATACTAGGTACATTTTTTTTATTAATTTATATAATAACATCGCTTCTTCAGATATGGGAGAGGCCAGGATACTGTTAAATATACCTACAGACAGGTTGTTCCAGGTGGAGGTTACTTACTACCAAAATAGTTATATCGATATCATTTAATGAACAAGTTTTTTTCCTTAAACTCTTTATTAAAAAGGCATAAGATATATAATTAACCAAAACAAATAATCGTACGCAATTAAAAAGTTTTAACTGATATAATTTACCTATTTAAGTATAGAAAATATTTTTAAAAAAATTATTGTAGCTTAATCAAAAAAAAAAATATTTTTGGCTTCGGTATTAAAGTATTAGGTTCAATAATTTAAAGTCTGTTTTGTTCGTAACGCACATAATATATTGCATCATTATCATCATCACCTTTCATCCCAATCCTAACTTCCTGTCGGGTCCCCCCCATGCTTGATTAATGTCTGGAACAGTAAAACATATTCATTAGGTATGCAAATTTTATATAATTTCTCTCTAGTAGCCACGTGCTCATACATATGAAATACTCATTCATAAAATATTCAAAACGGTTTCATGCTTCTTAATTATGTGTTTGTACCCCGCCACAAAGTTCTAAACTTTATTTAAAATTTGCTAGAATAAAATAATACCAATATAAATATATTTTTTTAATAAAACTCTAAATATTTTTATTCTATTCATGTGTAGATTGTATGTTTTATGATGGCCACATGAGGTAAAAACAATTATATACCTCATTATTAAAAGTTATGTTTAAAATCAATGATCTTTTTAAATTATTTATATCGCTATTTTGATTTAACTTATATATAAAAATCAATTGCTGTTCGTTAGTCTCGCTAAAACTCGAGAACTGCTGAACCGATTTTACTAATTTTTGTTTTGAATTATTCGTGGAAGTCCAGGGAAGATTTAAAAGGTGAGTAAATGTGAAAAAAAAGATAGGATAATAGTAAAACAATAATTTCGCTTTCCCTTAGAAACCATGCTTACCTGTCAAACATCTGATGTTCGTCCTATTGTTCAGAAATCAAATTAAATATTAACGAATACTTTTATTTGTTTTTGTTATTGACAAATAACAATTTTTTATTGCAACCATATTGTTTTTTCAAAATTTAGCGGGAATCTAGGCGTAATGGTCGCGTTGTCTCAGTTGAATTTTATTTTTATGCCCATAATGCGGTTTAATGTATGATGTGATAGTGTATAATGCAGTAAAGTTAAAACATTTATTGAGATTGAGATCGAGGCAGAACGAAGTCTGCGGGGTCAGCTAGTTGTAAATAAAAATGATATACATAGCAAAACATAATAATCCTTCACGTATTTGTAAGTCCAGTCCAGTTTGTAACGCGGTTGAGCGTGCTATAAGCCACGGAGAGATGTGGGTTCAATCACTCCTGAGTTTTAAACATCAGGTGAAGAAAAACATGGAGAAGAAACCGAGATGTTGAAAGATCTTGTTAATATGTAACATCACTCAAGATAAATTTGGTTAGCGTGGTGGTTAAAAAGGCCACAACATTGTGAGAGAAGGCCCATAATCCAGTAGTGTGAAAATGAAGTAGGTTGTTAATTATTATTTCAAAATTTGTGTAATGCTTTCATTAATGTAATCGATAAATCATACATGTCGGTTGTATTTGTATTTGAATACATACAAACTTTTTTGACCAATGCCGTAGTACTTAACACGAAACTTGTAGCCGCGTAGAGAAGAAGCGTAGCACATGCCGTCTGTCAGCTGGTCATCGCAATTTCAGTTGAAATGAGTCCCAAATAAACATTTTGTTACTATATAAATTTTGTTAAAAAGGGAATAATAGAATACATAAAATATGTAATAGAAACTAAATGTACTTAGTACAAAAAATACATGTGGAAATAATAAACAGCGGAAAGTCAAAATGATTTACACCTTAAATGTAATGTATAAAATATAATACGAAAGAGGAAAAGACACAAACATGGAGAGTATAAAAGAAATAGGAGGATAGAGTAAAAGCAGTAAAACAAAAAACGTAAATATAGATGAGTAGTAACTTAGTTCATAGAAGGATACATGCATATATAGTTTCTGAACGTGCTAAGTAAATTTGATAAGGTAAATCCATCTGAACGCCTTCTCGCCAAAACCTGACCGAATCGAAAAGAATTTGTCGCCCTAAAGCCCAGCTTTTTGTTACATCTGATGGTTCAGATAGAGATAGTAGACCCTATATACGACCGACCCAACTAAATCCTTAACACTCAACTAGAGTGGCGGTTCGCGGCTCTTTTTATTTTATCTCTACAGTGTACTTTATCGTCCGAAGTGCTAAATTCGCGTATAAAACGTGTTAGTTCTTACTCAATCGTACATTGAGTAGAAAAAAAAAATTGTCTCATTTTAATATACCAATATTTTTTTTGTCTTAAGAACACTTTTTCTTATGAATAACAATATCAACCATTTTATATTCTTTTGTAACAATGAAAAGGAAATTTATGTTTTAAGAATGTCTGGGCTATTTGTAAAAAGCGGAAATAACTAAATTTAAAATTTTAAAATCAAATGCGACGCCAGCCAACGATAAAATCAAAGAGAATAATGAAAACGAAGCGTCAGTCAGTGCGAGGCAATCGCCTCCGCTCCAAGCAGGTGCAGAGATGTTTCATGATTTAATTTGGGACTTAGGGATCTGCTCTATTGAATCTATTGAATCGTACAATCTTTTTACCTCAGCTCCTTCCACTAACATTCGTTTCACGTTTTCTACTCACGCCATTTGTATTTGCGATTATTGTATTTAGTCATCCTAAAATACGAACACTTTCGCTAATACATTTTAATTCAAAAACTGTCTTCAGTTGATAGAGGTAAAAAATACGACAAATGTCAACTATGAGCAGTTCATCAATGCCAAAGCTAAGATAGCTGCAAGAAAACTGGGGGCCTTGCCAAAGTGCAAAATGCTGTTAATACTACATAGGTTTACGTTTAATTCTATTACTATATTATGTCTATCTCTCTTGTATACGGTGTATTCTATTGTGATGTGTAAACGTTCTTTGATTTTTCAGAGTCGCAGGCACCGTTTGGGTTCTATTCAAACTTGGGCAAATACCCCTAAAACTAATGTATTTATTTACTTACTTATTATTTATTTCTTGAAACAAACAGCGATAATTTAACAGAAAACTTATGAGTATTAACTCTATAGATAGTGATAATAAAAGGTTTATGGACTTCATTTATCGCACACAGGTAGTAAAAACTAATTAATGATATATAATAATACTTTGGTTAACAATATTGTAACAATTTTACCACCAGTATGTATATTGTTAATATTTGTGTACTATAGATCTGGTCCAGACCTAATTTTCTCAAACAGAATAGAGGTTGCTATTATTTCCTTGTATTGCTGGTTGTATAACTCAAGAGACAATTGGAGGTGGATTAATTGGAGGTGGATTTTGTTTGCTTATCAGCTTTTTTTTATTAAATATGTGAAAACACTTTTGTTTTACGTTAAAACTAGTTCGAAATGATGAAATAACCACAGGAAGGCGCGCAGACACTGAACAAACGCAAAAACAAAATCACGGCTGGTTGAACGCGCTGCGAGCCGCCGGAAAAATGAATGGTTATTTCTCTATAATTGCGGCCCCCAGTCAAACAATGCACGGCTTTTATTGATACGTCCCGGTTTTAGAAGCGAGCTCAGCCTGACACTGACAATACTTGTTTCTGTATAGTATAACATATTCACAAAACATTCATAAATAAATTATTATCAAACGCTCTATCATCACAAGATACGTTTACTGATTTACTTTTGAGACTTTTTAATGGGAAAAGTGAGCTTGCAAGTAACTACATGTACATTTATGACCATTAATTACTTTTCGTTTATATGTATACCTCTATTGTTTACAAAGAAAAAATAAAGTTTCCGAAAATAGAATTAATTAATTAAGCTGTACTATATCACATGACAGCAAACACAAACTCCATTCTTGTTATTACATCCTTCTCTCTACTTGTTTCAATGCATTAAGGTAATGATTTAGGTTTTAGTATCGAAAAATCGTAAGGTTTAATGGTTAAAAATTAGTACCTCATACAAGATTCTCTAATCATATCACAGCACAAAAAATAAATACTTTTTTTACGAAATGAAATTACAATATATGAATTTAATGCCTTTGGGTATTCTTTATTACTTTATCTTGAAACGGAGTGATGTAGCAGTAGAATATTTGAAATAATCATAACATTCGTTATATATTTTTCATGTATATACACTTGCATAATAAAAATAATACTATATAATACATATAAGTATGTACAAAACTATCCGACTGCGGAGGTTTGGACTGCGGCATGTTCAAAGAATGAAAATGTGTACCATATACTCGAAATAAAAAAAACGTTAGAATATAGATTCAGTTAGTGATGACTGAGGTACGGTTAAACCTTGGGTTAATAGCGGTTTAAACATTTAAAAAAACACATCTTTCTATTAGTTAACCAAAACACCTCTTCTGTTAATGGTTTGTAACATAATGTATAATTTTAAATGCAAGAAAAATTTAAGTAAATAATATAATTATGCATAAAAAGGTCTCTGCCGCTCAATGGCAGAGGAAAACAGATGAACAAAAAAAATATGATGTGTAATACAGGATTAAGTTAGGATATACGTTTGTAAATTGTAATAGGATAAAATTTGTAGTATAGGCCACTGTGAAGATATTATTACAGAAAACAAACGATTAATTTCTAATATTAATTGTTTTCGATACTTTATTTCTATAAAAGTCCTGTAATGCTGGTCTAGTATAAGTCGCGAACCTATCAGCGGGCGGAAAGGCCTTCGTGTAGCGAATAACAAGCAGCTTCTAGAAGCAGCCATAGCTAATATCGTGTCGAGTCACATACCTTCGGATAATGTGCCCCTTTATCGCTATCCCGTCTATATATTGCTCGGTAAACTTTTTTAATTAACCAGTTGTACACAAACATATGTAATATTACACACATTACGTTTAATATGTACCGCATTTTGTACACAGTAAGATTTTTACAAACAAATATGTGACTAATTAATGATAATTATATTTACAATGTATAAAAAATGTAATAATTTTTAAACAAAAAATATAAAGTAATTACTTTCTTATAAAAGTAAATGTTACGAATTTGAGCTTAGAATATTTAGTCTAATTATTGACATAATGTCATATTTTTTACGTGGATGAAAATTAAACATTAGTGATAATAAGTGATTATAGATGTCCTCTAACACGTAAATGTACGATTAGAGTATACAGGTAATCATCAAACGGAAAGCGGCGCTTTCCTTAAAAAGTAGAGAGGCGTTGAAGATATGCTAACTCTAACGTGTTTTACGTTTAGAAGTTAATAGCATTATGGCTCTCGAAGGAATAAAATAATTTCCACCTTTTTGTGGTGAATAAAGAAGAGAATTTTAATAAAAAACGCAGTATGGCATTTTGCAGAATATCACATTACTTCTAGTATGACTTAGTGAGCTAATTTGTTTTATAAGAATTTAATTTAATGTAATTTTAGTCATATTATATTTCTAACTTCTCTTCGTAATTAATTACTAGATAGAAACCGCTGATTCACTCATGTTCGTCGTTGTCATTTGAATTGCATTCAAGTATGATGTGATTTGTGATCGTATGTTTTGATATTCAAATCATATCATAGCCGAATGCAATTGACATCAGATCTAATTTGTTTATATACAATCACGATACCATAAAGGTGTTAGCGCACGGTCAATGTTTAGATAACCACATACAGTTTACATGCATAGTTTATTTGGGGCAAAATTATTAGGGTATAGCCATGCTTGATACGATTTGTACTTCTTCTGAATGCATACAGATATTAATTAGATTATAAATTATGTTGCATGTAGTTCCGATGAAATGTTTGTTAAATTAAAAGTATGCTATTGGTATTATTTTTAGGCACCTTGAGAATCACTTGATTACGAATAGGTCAAGTTAAGAAACATAGATTTAAACTAAACTGACAAGGCTAGGAGAAACAATGTTTGTATGCTATAACAAAAAAAGAAGAAAGGTGTGTGTCATTCCTCACAAGATTAGTCTGGTTTTGTATTTTATGTGTATATGAATGTGTATGAATTTATTTATTCATGTATATATAAGTATGTTAGCCGTTATGCTAGCCATGAAAGCGTAGTGGTTACGGACCTCGGCCTTCGAATCGGGGGTCGCGGATTCGAATCCAGGCATTCCCATTGAGGGTAAGCGCCAGGCAGGCGGCCGGCTGTATAAACCATTGCCAAAACCCTAGCAGTGGGTTGAGAACAGATTGAGACTGACACACTGCCCCAAGCCCAAGAAATTAATTGGGAAAATGGGAAAACCAAAAAATATTAGTAATGATTAATGTATGTTTTTAATTATTTTTGTAGGTATGTATAGTACATTTATTAATTTTTTTAAACTTTATTTTCTCCTCGTCTACCACAGCACCTCTTCACGTCTCAGGTTGACTGGTAGAGAATGCCTACTGGCATTAAGTTCGCCTTTTGTGAACTGGTTTTAGTTACACAATAAAGAATATAAAACAGTATTAAATAGTGAAATAAAATTAAATGTCAAACGTACTTACCGCCGCGTAATAAATGCACGTCCACCCGTGCGTTAATCTTTGCAAGAATAAATCCAGCGCGTTACTTCTCGCTTCTTTATCGCACCGCTGAAATCGTACTACTTTGTGAGTAATCCCTCCACGTTCCGAGTATGTCGCCGACGAAGATAGAGCACGATCTTCACAAATAATGTCACATGCGATTCGTTTCAGCCGACGTGACTCGCATCACCTCGGCCGCCGTCGTGCCGTGCATAATGGGATAAATATGCTGCGGTTATGCCCGCGCATGGCTCTCGAATTAAGCGAGCGCCTCTCGCCGCGAAGCCTCCTCCTCCTCCTGATTAACTGTATTGTACTCACCTACATTCCTCGCATTAAAAGGATAGTGTTGGCTTCCGACGCCAGGCTCCTCTTACAACAACTTTGTTTCGCACATGTGATCCTTGAAAAGCATTATTACAAGTAATTTGAAAGCAGCGTCCTTATACATTAGTTGAACTTCGCAGACATCTGTTATATACAACTTAAAACAGTAAAAATTTGTACGAACGCTCATAAATTAGTTTCTGGGCAGAGCAGTTTGATGTAGCGACGTTTGCTATTACCAAGACGAGGATTAAAAGAAACTTATACGTACTCATTTTTAAAGATGGACAGCATAACGTTTGTAGATAATTTATTACTAAACATTTTTTTTATTTTGTGTCATTACATTTACCAGTATTATCTTTTAAAGAAATGGTTAACCAAATGATTTGTTTTAAAGTAAAGGTAATAAGTACAATAAGTAAAAGCAGCATATAAAAAAAAAACTCTTAAATAAGATGTACGTTAAGATTATTCTTTCTTATGCACGATAAACCTTTTCTAGAAAGTACTTATCCTAAAATATCGAAAAACGTTCGCGATTTTGGAGCGAATCAAGTAAAATATGTAATTTGAGATAAAGAGGCATCCCATTCCAGATAAGAGGCAGCACGACCCACGTCGAGAACCATCCAACTCGTTACGAGCCGCCCGAAGCGAGGTGTGATACAAAATCATCAATCTTGCCTGAGATTGTACTATTAAATGCCTCCGCGCTCTTTTCCTCCGAACTCCAGACCAGAAACAAATGTAAAAAGTTGTGTGATAAGTTCAATTTGAATTTGTAAAGCCCCTTTCAGCGTTCTCCGCCTGTTTATCTCGGCGAGGAGAGAACGGAAAATACAAAAGTAAGAGATAGGAAATGAAGAGGCGGAAAAAAGTGTCGGGTGCGGAACAAACGCGGAAAAGTTGGCGTTATCCGGGAGACAAGTTAAATCGCAATTTATTAGGGCGTACTAGTGAGCTTAGCCAAGATGCTGTGACGTCCCGTGCTCCTGCTTGCCGTTTGCCACCGCCGGGATGGCATGTCTCACACTCGCGCCTTCGATTTGTATGATTTACAACGTTACGCCAGTTGTATTCTAGACAATATTCATTTTAATATAATATTTTAATGTTAGCCAGCTACTGTTCTTATTGGAATTTGAAAACTTGACAATTACATATCCACATTTTTCACAAGTTCATTGTGAAAATATGCGATGCGTCAAGATTTTAAATGAAAAGTAACAGTCAAAAATTCGGCAAAATCATCATCACCCGTCTACATGCGATTACTGCCGAGCATAGCAACTCCGTAGAATCTCCACTCCACTATCACTAAATTGTTACATTAGTTGCTATTTACTATTAAAAATTACTTTTTTGTTGTATATTTTTTCTACATGTGTCGTTAATGTGGATTCTAAATTAATTTTACACGTCTTATTTACGTCTGTTATTAACATGTTTCATAAAGTAGTGAGTTAAGTGTGTTTTATTTATATCGAAACTACTATAAATATTATGACGAAATGATACGACTTGAATATTGTGTTCCTATGTTTTTTAAAATATATTTTTTAGAAATAGTTAATAGTTACTTTGTTAAATCAAACTGACTAAATTAACAACAGAGAAATATAGACTGCTATAGATCTCACAAATAAGACGCTACTTCCACTGGCAAGTTCTGAAAACAAACTTTTTAATTAGTCTGAGAGGACAAACAAGCTGCGTCTTCTTAGTTCCTCCGATATATTTGTACCAATCTGTCTTTCCGGGAATAGTACAGGATAATTTTCTAACTCTACTTACTATAGCTTACATAATAAATATACTGTGCACAATTGAACATTGTTAAATATTACACAAATTAAGGCTTAAACAACATTAAAGTTACTTCACTATCTATTTTCACTTCTTAAAAATATTGAAAGAATTTTGTTACGTAATATTATTTATAATTTTATTTAATATATTTATAGGAAAGATGTTTAAAAATATTTATTCAACGAAATTCTACTGATCCACAGTTATAAACTGATATAGTTCATCTTCAAAAAACTTGTTAATATTAATATCATAATTATATCGCCTTACGTTTGTGAGTATGCCAACTCTTAAGCAATAATCTATTAATATAAAAATTACACTCAAAACTTAATTGAATTTTATGTAAATAAAACGTTTTGTTATAGTGGAGTGGCAGCAATATTCAATATCGCTAGATATACCGTGAGACGAATTTAATAACATAACATAACAGAGCATTGTTTGTGTTACGGCGAGATGTTATAATGAATAGTCAACATGCCGAATATACCGTCTCGGTGCCCTGCCCTATCGCTAACTGATTGTCGTTGTTTTATTACACCAATCGCAGTCTGATTTCGCCTCATTTCAAGTTCTGTTCGTAATAAGATCAAGATAATAATCAGAACTAATATACGTTCCAAAAAACTGTACTTTTGGTAAATATGGTTATAAGTCGACAAAGGCGCCTAGTTTATTTATTCTTGCTCCTTAAGAATACCCGTAATATCACAATATCGATATTTTCTTAACTTTAATTATTAATAAAAAAAATTAAGAGATGATTGCTCATACTTAAAAAAAAATGAGGAATCAATCGTGTCTAATTTAAAAAAAAATCGTTTATTTATTTATTGATTTAACAAAGCTTGTTTTAGTTCCATTATTTTTACAAAATGCATACATCATTTAAAATTATAACATAACAAGACAATTACAGGTAAATACAGTATGCAATAAATTAAAATACTAAGATTTATAAAAAGAAAACACAAAAGAAGTGAAGAGAAATTTTGATTATCTGTTATTTGTAAATACATCAATAATTATTCGGCGGAGCTTGTTCAGTGAATCGTTGTGGATGTCCAAGGGATCGCTGTAGTCATTCACTAACTTGCAAACTACTTGCGTCGTAACAGGAGAGTTTGAGTCAAAAAACGTTCACGTTATTACCAGTTAAAACATTTTTAAAATATTTAACAGGAACTTTCAATGAAAAAAGTTAGCTGAATTTCAAAAAAATAACAAAAATATTACTACAATGAATCACATTTTTTTTAAATGATGCGCTAGATTAAGAATTATTTAATTTTTAATTATTTTTTTCTTTTCGTACACAATATTATGAAATAAAGTTAACTCATAGTAAAAGTACAAAGGTGAGCTTAACTCTAATAGAGTTCTTCTAATGATTCAAACCTGATTCAAACCTTAGTGCGAACAGGATTTAAAGCATATTATTTATAATAATAACTTTTTTTATTAAATCATAATGCATGTCTTCTGATTATTATAGTTATCAAAAAAGTTTGCGCTGAAATAAACACAAAGCTTAATTATAAACTCAGGCATAATACTTAAACAAAATAATCTTTATTTAAAAGCTAATTATCAAAAACCCAAAACAAAGAAAATCACCTTAAGAACAACTAATGATAAAGTTATTATAGTTTTAAGTATTTTTCGCAAAAGCTAAAAGGTTATTTCTTATTTTATTATTTAGTCAATTTAATTCAAATTAAATTAAAAAGCTTTACGTGTTTTATTTGTATATATGGTTTATGTATTTTACTGTACTGCACGAACGTATGGCGTAGGCGAGGCCCGACTGTCAGGCGCCATAATTATACAAGCATCCGTAAATCATAAACATCATCCCTCCATTTAATCCAAATAGTCAGTCGTTAGTTGAACACTCCGTGTCTAATTTGTCTGGCGAATTCGAGATTAATTTATTAACGTTCATTGCAAAATAATATCACAATTACTTCTTTCAGCAGTCTTAATTGAGTTATCCGCTGCTTTTTATAATCACTTCCACTTCTATTTACGATTTTCTACACGCCGATCTAATATTACAACACGATGTAAAAAACTTGGTCGTTTCATATCTCTATTTTATTAATTTTCGTTGGCAATATGTTGCACCGGCTTCCTAAACTACAATGGCTTGGATGAAACTAAATTGAACATAACTTTTTATGGATGTTTTGTTTCGTCTACTTTTACTTTCATAACGTAGCCCGCAATATTAGCGTGGTATATATTATTGGCGATTATTGGTTTAACCTTGTCTAAAACAATAATTAACTTCAAGCATACATATAAATAATCCTGGTTATAGAATTTTTTTTTACAATATTTAAAAAGCATTCGAAAGATGAGTTTTGATAGGAAATCGTAAACAATGTAAATAAATAGAACCTAATTATTGAGTATTTTTAAAAGAAGTTTCGCAGTATTAATATTGTTATCAGACTTTTTGGTAGTTTTGTTAACAACACTTATATTTCACTGTGTCTATTTGTATTAAAAATTACCATAAAAATCGCTATGAAATGGTTCATATCGAACCCACTCTGCTTTGATGCGAAAAATATTTTAAAGTGCTATCACAACACATTTTATCCAATTTGTGTTAATTTTACTCGACTGCAGAGAGTATCTCTTTTTGTCCGTTTTGATTTCAATCTATTAGTTTTTGCGAGGTTTGATTTGGTACGTAACTTTGTGTATTTAATTTTTCAATAACGATATTTTTATATGAATTTGCGACATTCAATATTATCATTTTTAAAAACAATAAAGAAAAACAAAATCATCATGTTAATGAAAATGAATTATTTATTTGTATTACTCGTGACAATGTGTGAGGTTTGAAAGGGTTAGGGATTTGTTATGTAAAGGGTTGAAATAGCGGTGATGGTTGTTTGGAAAATTGCGGGAAATCAGCTGCGGAAAAATGACGTGGAGGAAGCTCGCCGGCCACATGGCGCTCGGCGATACGTCCTACATAACTGATGACTTTTCGATGGCTATTCATTCGCGGACACGGCGCCGCTTGTATTCTGAAACAAGAAATAATGCTTGTTTGTTAACGTTACAATGACGGATTTTATAAATTTGGGTTACATATTACGCTCATTTATTAATAAGGTTTGTAGAATACTGTTTGCTGGTAGTAGGTCTCTATTTCCGGAGACCTTCTAGGTATGTACCACCGCAAATCATATTTCTGTCGCCAATGCAAACATTGCTGTTTGGAGGGCGTAGTGTAATGCTGTGTACACCATCTTAATTGGTGCTACTTTGTTATTGGCAGGCGCCTCGCAAATCTCGTAGATTATTTGTATAAAAAAAAAAGAATCCGAAAATCCCGTTTCTTGACAGATATAATACATAGCTTATCACTTAAAAAACAGTTACGCCATATACACTTTTGCGTTCCTTGCGGAATTCGCCAACCCTTAACGTGGTAGGAAAGGTTAAAATTGAGTCTGTTAATACAAATAACGTTAATTAATACACCTATATATTTACATAAATAAACATACATACATTTCCAACTAATTATCTGTGTTGATATACAAATTGATGTATTATGCATATGTACTATCCATTTATTTATGAATAATTATTGAAATTAAATATACATTATGTATACATCGTAAATTATTTAGGCACTATAGTTTTTTTTATTGTTACGTAGTACTTGTGTACTTCGCTTTATGTTTGTCCGCTATGTTACATGTAGATAAATCAAATTTCATTAAATACTTTGCAAGTTTAATAACGTGGTAATCAATATTGAATGAAACTTGTGGCGGATGTGAAAATTTGTACTAACGAGACAGTCTTTTATTGTTGTTGTTAAACTAATTAAAAAGTTGAGGGTTGAATCTCTGAGTGAATGAGAGTCCACGCAACATTTCATCCACGACACTGAAACTCACTCTACGAGTTTTACTTTTTTTAGTTCAATTTATGTATATTTCTTGCAATAAATTGATAGCTCTTATTTGTATTACATATATACATTTATCCCTAGTCCATATACTACAAACACTACTATAGTAACTTTAAACGTTTGCGTTTTATATATAAATTATTTTTAATACTTCATTCTATAAAAACCATAATGTGTATTTGAAATGTAATAAATAAGAAAATGTATATGGCATTTACTAAAATTAATAGCTTTTCTATTTACATTAAATTCAACTAGATACTTAAATGAAAATAATTTATTTTCGTAATTTTAGGCCTTTGTTTCTGCGCGGTTTATTTCTAAAACGGCTCAACTATTATTGAGAATGTTTTCAAGAAAATTGGCGAGTGTAATATTTAAAAATAATAAAGAAAGCTGTTGCTCATTTCTGGGAGATATCGTTTTTTACGGTAGGCAATTAATAGCGCTGAGGTACACGATTTACACCATTCTCACAAGAGAAAGGTAAAACGTACTAATAATATAAATAAAATAAACATACACTCACATTACATCGCCGTAGAGTTAATATGCCTGAGAGGTTATATGCGCAACAACATTGAGCAAAGTTTAATAAAATTAAATTAAACTGCCACATCCAAAAAGGAATAAAAGTATTCTTAGACATCGGGACAGATAAGCACCGGTTCGCTCAGTAGCAAACTTGAGCGCCGAGTTGTTTCACAATAACTTTTGTTAGTGGTGCATCTTCGAAGGATAATTCTCTTTGGATTTTAGTTAAATGTATTATAATATGTAAAGAGTAACGGCTCGGTACTGTTCATAAAATCTCGGACATTATTTTCATTAGGTTCAAACTAAGTAAAAGTAGTCCCAAAAATTTTACAATATTGAGCGAGTAGACTTATGATTTAATAACGGTTGTAAACATTATAACCGTAAAACTTTTTTACGAAGTGTTGGTATTGAAAAGTAAACCTAACGGACTGGCACCATGTAAACATTCACATAGATCAAGAAAAATATATTGACACAACTTGACATTTTTATTAAGGTTTGAAATTGTTTCTTTGGAACGAGGTGACACTGGCTCTTCGAACCGACTCAAAAAAGGCGTTATGTACTGACATAATTCGTATGTTAAACGTTTTTATTATTTATTTGATAATTTTCATTTAATTCATTGATTCAATTTGAAACAAAGAGAAATTGAAGCAGTTAACAAGTTCGTGTTATATAAACAATAATCTTTGTTAAGCGATAATAATAAATAAATACTGAAGGGATCATTAATAACGTGATGCGTATAGTTTGTTACAAATACTTTTTATTGTCAGTGAGGCGCACAATCAGTCATATTTTTAAATGATATTCAAATTCAGCTACAGCGATCAAAGGCGCTGAAGTAGGAACCTCGCTTCTCTCGGGGGACTAGCTTCTTTGGAAGTCTTTTGATAAATATTTTATGCATCTCACAAGTCTACTTCGCCTGCTGCGATGTGATTTTGACATGAGATTCAATAAATATTTTTTTTATAATAAGCAAATATTATATCTAGAAAATAAATTTTAAACGTTAGAAAACGGCACGTGCAACATTGGTAGCTTTATTTGCTAAATGAACGAAATTTTACCTTTATCTAGACGACCTTTCAAAGGTTCTTATCTGTAGAGAATTTATTTTAAAAAGGAAATTGGGGTTAAAAGATGGAAAAGAATCTACAGTCAGTTCGACAAAGCAAAATAAGAGAGGAATTTTGCGGTTAAACGAACTCGAACGGCTCATCTTGAAATACTCCTCTTAAAATTTATTACAACTATTTGTGAAATGAATTATGAGACTAACCGCTTTTTATAGCATCACTACGTCTATTAAGTAAAAGTTAAATTATTATAGTAATAAGACAGATAAATAGAGAGAAAAAAAATATAGAGCAAAATTATCTTTGTGGTTTCACAAATATTGTTCTTGTCAGCAAAATGATATTTGTAAATTAGATAATTTAAACAGAATCAGACAATAAAGGGTTAATGAGAAAGTTTACTAACAATTACGAATTTATGTACGTATTAATGTATAAAAATACCTGGATGGAGTTGTGTGCAACAGCTAACGAACCAAATAATAGTGTAAATGTAATACAATGGTATAGTACGTATAGACATGTATATGTATGTGTCCACCCTTTGTGTTATAATTTAATAGTCGAATTCACATATGAACACGTTGTGGCATTGAATTATGCGAAACGAATACAAATACAATAATGATTAAACGATATATCTCGTACACAAAGCTACCGCGCGGCGTCTGGAAACCGACTGCAAATTACTGTATGCTTGCTCTGCGTTTTAAACTTGGATGCTTCATTTAATCAGGAGTTCGTTCTTTGAGTGTTTATTTGATCAAAGTATCTACAGACGCTTTCAATTAATTCTTTTTTTCTTAACGGGGTTTACCTTTGCATTTAAATTTTTTAAACTAGCGGGAATCTTTTTCGCCTTGCAAAAATGTTCACCTTTGAGCAACAGCAAAGTGATAAATATGAAACTATGTTGAAAACACAAACAACAAAGATGAAATGTTCCCGCTGAAAATCTTCTTGTATAATATCTATGGAATTTTTCAAGCTACTGTTCAAATCAAAGGTTCTCAGACTTTGTTCTCATAGACCACTTTGATAATTTATCTGTTTCCGGTGGAGCTCCTGCAGCTTGTATTTGTTGCTGTGTACAAGTTTTACTGAATAAGGTTTATGCAAGTATTTATTTTAAGTATTTTTTCGTTGAGGGAGGCCTATGCTCAGCAGTGGACGTTTCCAGGCTGATGATGATGATGATGACGATAAAGTATTTATAAGTTTCGTCATGCTTTTCAAAGTATTATCCCCTACGCCTACGTTTAAAGGTGAAGTCAAGCCAATATTTTAATTCTTCACTATCAAGAGCAACTACGTTTTAGTACACTACCGCTTATAAATTGTTAACTCTTCAATTTTTGCCACGCGAATGTAGGACCCTGTTGAGTCTCCTGTAGACCCCAGAGAGACAAATTTGAGTACCAAGGGTTTAGACTATGTATATTGCTGTGTAAATATAACAGATGGTACCAATAATAACAGTGGTTATGATGATTATATATTTACTATTAAGTTTATAAGGAATTACTTATTTTGTCATAATAGTTATGAACATCATGGATGAACTACTAATAATCTTTTTGTTTATTGCGTTGTCATAAAATGCATTGCGTTCAAAGTGTTAATTACTAAGAAGTAATGCAGGTAGTGAGTGACAATTCATTAAAAAGGAAGAGGAGGCAGTTCGAGGTTTGAAGTATCGATACAGAGCGTATCAAAAGGTGCGTATCGTGGTCAAGCGCTAGTCTACAATATATATAAAAAAAAAAAAAAGGACTCGAACATATGTGTCGTATTATTCGAGACTTCATAAATATAAGACTTATTTTGAACAGGCTACGTAGATCTTTGTACATTGTATTAATACAAATATAAATAGTCTTGAATTGTAATCTTAGATCTATCATTTCAACGATTAACATCGCGTCTGTCAATCAAATATCTCACATTTAGGTGACATATTTTAATAAAGTTTGTATGCGTTGATATTGGTTAATTATTACCAATACACCGTACACGTTAATTTAAAGAACATTACGCCTAATTAATCTGGGCAGATGTATGTATATAGAGAATTTTTTTTTTACAACCCTCTGAATGTTCCCATTGTTGAGACACGGGGCCTTCTCTCCTAATGGAGAGAGTTTTTGGCCATAATCCACCACGCTGGCCAAGTGCGCGTTGGCGGATAAATCCAGTGATATTTAATTTCTTAAAGCGCACATAACTGAAAAGTCATTGGTGCGCGCCGGATTCGATCCCGCGACCTCCGAATCGGAGGCCGAAGACCCAAACCACTAGGCTATCACGGCTTATGGCTTTAGTTTAGTATATAGTGAATAGTTGAAAAAATTATAACTGAAATTTGAAATCTGAAATACTTAAAAAATATGTATGAGTCCATATTTATTTTGATTGTAAACGGGACTTAATCGTGCACTATTCTAGTCGACGTGTTTACCTCGACTCTCGACGTTTGGGCCGTGATGCAACGGCCGGCTCGTGGTCACGAGTAGACTGAATTAAGTCCCGTTTACAATCAAAATATGTATTCAAATCGTGAAAGCTTAAAAACATTTATCGTTAACCGTTACGAGTCCATATTTATATACATATTCTTAAAGTTTAATTTGAAATAAAATATGCAGTGAGATTAGAGGGAGCTGTGTGAGCATTGTAGCTGCTTTATTGTTATTAACAGGCGTTTTGCTTAAGATATGTATAAACTTATGTGTATATAGTTCAAAATAAAAAAAAATTTAGCATTTGTCAGTGTAGCTCACAGCAGTAACTAATCAGAGGTATAGGTGCAGAGAGGGGGCTATAGCGCGGCGGCGCTGTAGTGGGACCGTTCTCTCACTAATTAAATCACGTCGTCGACGCGGACGGCGCGGTTGCAAAACGACAGCATCTTAATTATTGTACCGGTTCTCAACATCTATCTTAATGTCACATTTACTTTAATTACAAATTACAAAAATTCTGTCCAGATAATATATGTCAAATATTTCAATTATTTTAAAATGAGATATCCTTCATTGACTAATTCAATACAAGAAACTCCACAAACAATTAACTTTGTTATTAAATATAAATTTCGATACTTTAAAAGTAAATTTTCTTTGTGTAGTTATATATGTAAACAAAGTTTTACCTCACCAGGAATTGATCTTTTAATTCTTATAAACACCGTGAAGTTTTTAATTTTCTTGCCGGTGTACAAATTGGTTTCAGAGGCTAGAAAGAAGCGAGCTTCCGCGTTTCGGTCAGACTACGGAGTGGAATACAAATGAAGGGGCAGATTTCCCCGGCAAACTATTCGTTAATGTGCAACTTTTGCCCTGAGACTACTCCCGTTAGGTGCTTTTTACAAACCCAAAACATAAAAGCTGAATTTTTTTATTAAAGAGAGATGATAGTGTAATTTAATATGATAAAATAAAATGGAAAAAATATTACTTAATTCATCCCAAATGTATCTCGAGCAGATTTTTTTTTAATTTAAATAAAGTTCTTTTATTTGTGTTTCAAAGTGGACAGGGTTAAGACGGGTAGTTCTAATTAGTAGTAACTTGGGCCAAGTCGGGGCGGTAGCGTCGAACTCCTTAATTATTTATGCGCTGCAGGCTGAATAAGGAACATATTCTTGGCTCACTGCGCCAAATTAAAAGCACTAGTGAAAGTGTTTACATATTCCAAGAAGATTTACGTGAAATTTATTTTCATTATTGTGTTTTTTAAATACATTTAATTACTTTTAAAACGATTTTACTACTTTATCTACTTAATTTTTTATAAATAACAATATGTGTTTTTTTAACAGAAAAACATTTCGTTATTGCGTATTTTTTATCGGTTCTATACAATTGTGTGCCTGTTACATGTGTCGTCTTTACAATTTGTTTATAAGAAGAATAAATTCCATTTCAAAATTTAAATTAGCTGCCAGTATTTTTAAAAAGAAGGCAAACGTATCGGTCGGCCGGGCAGGGCGGGGGCGCGCCTGCCGTACAAAGGGCCCACAGCATTGAGGACGGAAAGTTTTAATATCCCTTCGATTAGATTCAGCCGCAACCGGGGACTGTGGGATTGAAAGGAAATATTTTGCTATTGAACACGACTGCGAATATCTAACGTTAAAGAAATCTTATCTCAGTCTCACTGCATTTCACCAACTAATAAATTACGCACGTTTACTGTATAAAAAAAAAAATATCCAATTACACAAAGTTTTCAATAGTCGTATATTAGCTTACATTTTTGTTTTTGTATAATCTGCTCTCGTCTTTCTAAATCATTTTCCGCTTTCATCACAATCAATGAACAATATAAGTTTTAATAACGAGTGGAAAGTTGTGATATATTTATGAATTATTTATGCATTGTGTTCGTTCACTATTTTTGTAAAACAACTTTCCCATTTCCTATAATCCAATAACGTGTGTATAGGAGTTTTCATCTTGTTATTACCTGCAGATTATTTTTCGGTTGTCCGACCGCGTCGAGAGGGCACGGGGGTGCGCCACTGGGCGAATGAAATGGGGAAGACTCTAAATCCATATTCGATCGACGGAATCCTCACTGAGCCGATCTGACAAGCTGCCGATCTGTTTTGCATTTATATAAACAGCCCATACCTACCTTTAATGTCTTATCTTCCCTGTGATGCTCCTTCCGTATTAAACATTTCTCCTTTATTTTGCTTTTGTCTTTAAATTAAAGTAAAAGAATAAGGTTTACCTGTAAACCCAAAGTTAAGTACTGAGAAATTTAAATATACAATATAGTTTGTTTACATGTATTATAAATTTGAAATTCTACAGTAGTACAATTTATGATACTGCAGATTTCTTAGTGTTAACATTTTCATGTATGATTTTTCTTTAAGCTATTTAAATTTGTTATATTATATATTTTTTTATATTGATTTCCACTCGTTCTCCTGTGAAAAAGAAGATAGTCAGCGGCGTAGGGCCAAGAGTGGCCGAGCACGGAAGGTGCCCGGCCTGTAACCTCCCTTTTATTTGTTATAGTTCATTGTTTGTTCTTAATGAAACTTTTGTTTATATATTGTATACGTTAGATGTTATGCAAATACTATAAATTATCTAATAAGTAAACTACTTTGTACCCTGTACGTTGTTATTACTAATAATAATGTAACAAATTACATCATTTAGGAACCCGTCTTTTTTTAATAGGTTTACGAGAAATAAATGGGGATATACACATGAAGTGATATCTTAAGTTAAGATGAATTTAATAATTTTCTATTACCAAAATGAATATAATTAGAAGGTTACACTGTGTTTACATACATGTATGTACATAACGCATCATACATATAATAAGTACGAGAACCTAATGATAATTGATATACCTTTCCGTAACTGTAAGGTGTTCACAAGCTATAATGCTTTTCGAACCAGAAAACATGACTGAGCGGAGACAGGAAATTGGTATTGCGTTGACATATATCTAGATTCTAGACCACCGGTCGTCAAACTTTTTGGCCACACGAACCAGAAAATTCATTATTTAACCACTAATATAATAGATTCATTTAAGTGAATGTATATATCTTGAAAAGAAAAAACTGTGATTGAGAACATTAAAAAATTACCTAATAAACGAAACGAAATTGTGAAAGCCTAATTAATAAGCCTCAATCAAACATTTTGTTATGTTTCAATTATTGCAAAAACGGAATGTAACAAGTTGAATAAATCTATTCCTCATTTATCTGAAAATCAGCGAAATCTTCATGCGGACTAATAGTCTTTGAACTACAACTTAGGTGATTTTGTGATCTAGACTCTTCAGTAACGGCAACCAACATACTTTATTTAACAGTTTATTAATTTGATTGTGGCATATTGTCAATTAATTTATATTTAAGATTTGATAAAGGAATGGCTCATGAATATAGGAAGTGATTAGGAAAAACCTTTTTTAGTCATTTACATTTTAGCGGTAAGTATATTTAAAAATGCGTTAATATACGGTTTATTTCAGAATTCTAAATATTGAGCATATGTAGTAATGGTTTAAACGCGGTTTACACGTTGGATACTGTCAGGAGTTGGCGCAAGAGGAGGGTGCGGGCTGGACCTTCATCAAGTGGTTGACTGGTATTAGGGTCTGCAATTGTTTCTAACGCCGCATTCTGCGTTCCAAGCGACGCATATTTCACCCGCAGATTTCACAAATTAGTACTTTGCTTTCAATAATAGTTACGTGTATGTACGTATTTGAACCAATTACAACTGACAGTTCAGTTTGTTATATATATGTTTTAAATAAATGATAATGTACATTGGTTTACTCTAAATTTAAATTGTTGCTATTATTGTAATCAGTTGATTGGAAAAGAAGTGGAAGACCAAATTGTGAAAGAGATGATGAGAGTGTGCACGGATAGGACTGACATACTGCCCCGACCTCAAATAATTTGGGATATAAGCCAGACAGTGATGATATTAAATAATCATCAATCAAACAGATGATTACATATTAGCTGTTTGATCGTTTAACAGAGATTGAAATGCAAAGTTTGATGCGTATCTTTTTTTTGTTTTTTTTTTTGTAGTTTATTATTAATTTGGGCTAAGTATTAAACCATCAAATTGCAAGGCTATGATAGAAATGGAATGGAACCATTGGTCTACACGTAAACTCGCCTCATCAACTTTGCCGGCTATTATATATGATAGTTATGTTATTGAATATTCATCATCAGTTAAAGATCTTGGTCTTCACATTGACTCAACCCTTAATTGGCAGGAACAAGTGGCTAGCTTTAGCCGGAAAGTAACCGGTACTTTACGAGCTCTCTATCGTATAAAAAACTTTCTTTCATCTGCGATCAAGGCGATGATTGTACTAGCTTTAATCCTCCCTGTTATTGACTATGGTGATGTGTGCTATTTCGACCTGAATGCAGATATCCTTAATAAGTACGACCGTCTTTTAAATAACTGCATTCGATTCATATTTAACCTTCGTAAGTATGATCATGTATCTACTTTCCGTTCTCAATTAAAATGGTTATCTATTCGACAGCGGCGTAGTCTGCGTGCTCTCAATACCCTTTTCCCTATCTTAACATCTCCTAAACCACTTTCCTATCTCGTCACATGTTTTAAACACCTAGGCTCTAACTACGACAAAGATCTCCGCTCATCCAACAACCCACTCCTTTTGTGTCCTACGCATATCTCTGCTGTTGTCCATTCCTCCTTCTGTATCCAATCAATTCTTCTCTGGAATGCGCTCACTCTCGATATCAGAACAGTAACTAATCGGTGTACTTTCAAGTTTAAAGTACGGGAACTAATTCTCGGAGAAATTAGGACTGAGTCTATAAAGATAGAGTATTCGTCTATGTTGGTGTATAATCTGTTTGTATGATGTGTATCAGTTCGTTCGTTAATCTACCCATTTTCCCAATTCATTTCTTAGGGTTGGGGCAGTGTGTTAGTCTCCATCTGTACTAAACACACTGCTAGGGTTATTGGCAATGGTTTTTA
>DWHU01000271.1:0-22491 GCA_018247975.1 Parides photinus
CCCTCATAAAGCGCCGAGACGACCACCGAGGGGGTTTTAGTGGGTAGAAACCTCACATAACCCTGGCCTTCCCCCCAAAAGACAGGGTATCTTTCGAAGATTTCCCCCGCGAAAAAAAAAAAGAAAAATAAGCTAACACAATCTTATTGTATGTTTGTCGCTATAACAACTTTGTTTAAAGTCTCGTATGAAAACAGAGGTATTCTAGGCATATTCGTCATGTGAAATTAGGGTTGAACAGCGGTGATGAATAAAAAATTGTAAGTGTAATTGATCTTGTCTTAAAATTATTATTGTTGTTATGTAGCGTATTTATTAATACTCTCATAAATTACAAAAAGTTTATAAAAGATAAGTGAATGTTAATAACATTTAAAATTATCCTTTTCCTGTACGCGGAGAAGTATCAGCGGGGCTTACTGGTGTGGAGTTAAATATGAAAATGCACAATTCAAGCGAGTCGAGGACTGCAAAAACGTAGCAATTATGTAACGACTCCGACGAATTAGTGTTTGTGTTGGCTTCAGGCCAAACGAGTACACGCGGCTATGAGTTTAGGAAAAAAAGAAGAGAACATGTGTAAAGTATTAAAAATCTTTACTCAATTTGACAATAAGTAATTGTTTTTGAAAGCTATAATGGTTTAGTTTGTAAGGCGGCTTAATGCACTATACGGGAGTCCTGGCAATGGGAACAATGAGAGGGCTGTTTAATATTTATTAATTGTTAATTATTGTGATATTTAGTACTATCTTTTTCAACGTAACTATATTGAATTTATATAATTTTATGTACAAAATAATATACTCCAATCGATCCCATAATCACACCGCCAGATATTGTCCATGATAGGTGATCTTTCTCCAGAAAATAGTCAGTTCATCTGCAAAATTTACAAACGTGTTGATTTTATTTCGACTGCATAAATATGGCGGCATAAGTAAAATAAATTCGAGTAAAATAATTCCGTGTACCTTGTGCGAGTGGAGAACCATTTACGGAATGCACGTGAGGCGTCAATGCGGATTTGAAGAGGCCTTGCTGAGTTTAGTAAAAGTTAAAAATGCGTTTAATAACTCACGTTTGTAGTTTATTTTATACTAGACTTTACATTTAGTAATTCATTATTGAGTTTTTAATACATGATTCTTGTTAGGACGTTTTTAAACATAGTTTACGATGAAATATCAATTACACTCATATAATACTATATTGAATTCAACGAAATATGTCTTAGGAGATATTTCTATTTTTAACGTTTAGTCTGGTCTGTGATAGAACGAATATCTTTGACGCGATGGTTACGTTATATCAAATAATGTTTGATAAAGATTTATTGATTTGTATATTTTATCTTGACAATGTAATAACAAAAAATTCTTAACCAAATGTTAAAGATTTACAAATTACAGTCTATTTATATATGTACTTATATAATAATATTAAAAAATAAGGAACAAGTCAATTTCTATTTTTCACATGGTTTAAAGTGAAGACGCGTCGTATTCATGCATGACCCTCATCTGTTAATCAATGCATTTAGGACAGTTGGAGGATAATCGCTTTGAAATCTTTCCCATGTGCAATGAAAGAAAAAGATAAAACTAGTTATAAAACTCTGGTCTTGTAATAAATTTGTTTTAGTAGCAGTATTTTTTTAATCAATGAAAGAAAACGCGTTCGTTTTTTGTTCAAAACTGAGCAAAGTACCGCCTGCTATTAGCAACGGGGCGCTAGTAAAAGATATACACGGCACCACAGTTTACATGTCATCAATAATTTCACTAGCTACAACACACCGAATTGGAATAAAGTGTATTTTCACACTACGATTTGGCAGCAGAAATAGGAGCTGCGGTTGTATCTCAATATACTACTATTGTAATCAAAACGGCCTCCGGCAACTATACTTCCCCCCAATGACTGCCATAAAATTCTTAGAAAGATTCTTCGTTTCTGGAGGTAACAGTTTATGTGGAATTTGTACCCAGCAAAACCTTCTTGATGGTTTTCCTTAAGATTTACCGAAACCCTCTACACTATAGCTTATCACTTTTAAAGCGTCAAACCCTTTTTGGCACCATCGCTGAGCTACGGGAAGTACGTAACCTCACATTTGCTGTGCTACGAGTTTGCTCATTAAGCAACAAGGTCTCTACCCACATGGTTCGCGTAACCCATAAACCTTTTTAATTGTATTATATGACAGGCTTTCCTTAGTCCTTTTTTAATAGTCCCAGACAAGGGCAGTGATTAAATAACCTTATCGTTCTCGGTGGAGAAATCCACGGCAAGAAATTCTACGGGCGAAAGGTCTATGCAGAAATGTTTACTCACTAAAATCATCTTGATGGTTGTCGTAGTATTTAGATAACGAACACGGTCGCTGTTTCTTTAACGCTATGGCGGAACAGGTGTTACAAAATTCTCACAATTTTAGTGTGTATTTTTTAACTAGCCACACTACTTTTAGTATGGCAACATAGTTAATATCCTCAAATGCACCTTCTTGTCATCTCTCTGCACGATCAAGTTAAGTAGCATAACATTTAGTAAACAGGGAACAAAATAAGAGTTAATTCATCCCCTCTCTACTCCCTAGATATATTATTATATGTAATTAGTGTAGTTTTAAAAAATCTTCTCGAACTACGCTCCCAGTAGATTAATTCCCGGTTAGGTTCAATGTGTTCGTGGTTCGTGTCCTGGTACCGCTACATTTTAACCCCTTTTTAATAAAAATATAGTTGAAATAAGTCTCGGGGACGACCTTCGTCCAAGATCCATTCATAAATTCGTTAATCGCGGTCAAAAACCAAAAGCGACTCTTTAAGCGCGGGGGTGGACACAATTGTGCGCCCTGCAGGGATGGGGTTAGGGAACTTTATGCACGATTTAATTTTTTTAATAAATCAAGTGTGCACCAAATATTGAATTAGATGGTTATACTTGATTAGTATAGTCCTGTTTGCGCGTTTAGTATCGAGTGTGGCGGCGACGCAGCCGATACTCGTGCACGCGCGACATCTTCACCGTGAAAGAAACACTTGAGATTCGTCTACACCGCTCCGCTTCACCTACTTTTCTTTAGGCCTCATTCAATCTACAGCCGAGCTTAATTTTTTCTTAATACCCACCGCCGTTTTACCCTGGGCAGGAGTTGTATAAAGCCAGACAAATCCGTTTATTCAACTAAAGTTATCCCTTTTAATAAAATGTATGTTATTGTAAATATTATAAAATAACATGTATTATTTATTTACTTATACATGGCCGTGATAGCCGAGTGGTTAGGGACCTCAGCCTCCGATTCGGGGGTCGCGAGTTCAAACCTAGCGTGCACCGAAGTCTTTTTCTAAGTTATGTGTTTTTTAAGACATTAAATATCACTGGCTTTATCTGCCAACCCGCACCTGGCCTGCGTGGTGGATTAAACGGCCACAAGTCTCTAATTATGAGAGAAGGCCAGTCTGCGTCGCAGCAGTGGGAACAACTTAGTGGGCTGTTTATGGTATTCTTTTAATAATACCTCATCTGTTACCTATAAATTTCTTATAAGCTAAGACAAGTCGCAGAATTTATTAAAATATAAATTTTTCTCTTATTTTCATTATTTGTCAAAGAAAATTATTATTTTTTTATTAATTATATGGCAATGTTTTTTTTTTTAATTTAAGTTCCAATTTTATAATTACTCAAAGCTATGTCCTTATTTAAATTTCGTATGATAACTGACAATGATATCGTGGATGGTTAAGATTTTATAGCCATAGATTTACAAAATGATAGTGATAGCTAACTATGCAAATTCGAAAACAGCTTATAACTATTCCATTCAACATTTGGTCCTGGGTTCATAAGGATCTTCATGTTTTAAGATTAGCTATTAAAAACAGTGTAAAATATTAACAATGTGCAGGAATGTGTTTCACAAATTTATTCAATGGCTGATTAAAACTTAAAAATATATGTGTTTTATTTTTATGAAAACTATTATCACAATGGAAAACATAACAACGGCCGTAATTGGCTGACAAAGAGATTGTCCGTTCTTTTTTTCTCACTAAGTAGTAAACATTCAAGCGGATTCATGACAAAAGCTTTTGACTTAAGCCTTTGTAATTATTCTCCGTCATAATGCTGTCTCAACCTCTGTCCACTTTAGATGTCATTCATAAATAAAGTGCCATGTCTCTATATTAAACAAATGTCTTCTTTATTGGTCAATTTTTAAATAAAATATTTTAACAGCGGTTTGATTGATATCATATGAAGTAAATGTAAATAAATAAACAGCCCACATGATGTTCCCACTCTGGGATTCGAGGCTTTCTCTCACAATGAGAGTTGTGGTCTTTTATCGACCACGCAGGCCAAGTGCGGGTAGGCGGCTGTCTCACGTTCATAAAAGCTGTTCCTTGGAACTTGTCGGCTATCTCACGATGTTTCCTTTCACCGGTAGCTTAAGATCATTAGGTGGGGAACTGAGCCGTCACGGCTTCTGGTAATAAATATAATATAATCATGTGTTTTATACTTTTCTTCTTGTACTCTAAAACATAAGCCAGCTTTATAGCTTATCTTCGTTACTAAACATGTTTTAAATTACCTTCGTACAAATACTATGTTAATTTAAAAAAAAAAAAAAAATTGGAATAACAAACTTCGCAGTTTTGAAAAAGATTGAAAAGTACCTAACTGCTTCGGCGACATAGCAGCTCTAGCTGTGTTCCGGTAATATTTATGAGAGCGAGGGTATTTTAGGCGAGAATGCTTCACGATCTTCGACCTTTTGTCTAGTAATATCAAGTCAAATTGAGGTCGAGTGCTAGGCCATTGTAAATAAAATGATGAAAACTGGTTTTATTGCATGAAGAGCTTTTAGTAAACTCGAACAATCTCATAACTAAAAAAGTTACTTTTAATGAGTTATATTACATATGAGAAGTGGGGCGAGGACGAAAGAGTCTCTGGGGTATTATGCGGCTCCGCTTCTATCAAATGGATGAAAACGCCCTCTCGCAACATCCACACGTCGGTGGATTACACACTGAGGATATGCAAAAGTAACCCACTAGTTAAAAAAACCCACTTATTTTTGCTTTAACAACTAGCATCGTACAGGCTTTATGCGTTACATCGGTGTCTGGTTTTGTACTGATATATTGTATTGATTACTAAATTGTTATGTTAACTCAGTAATTAATAATTATAAAATTATTAAAATCAGTATTGTTGGTATACTAATGTTTGGCGACATAGAATCACTGCTGCCTTATCTATTTTATACATGTTCACCGGCAACGAAACGGAAGAAATAATAAATGAAAAAGGACAAAGCGCTGGAGGCGCTTTTCATGTCATAGATAATTTCGTTTATATTTTAAAAAGATAAATAAATTTACGTTAATTATAATATACGTTTTGTAATATTTACTCGGAAGAAGCCGTGATAGCCGAGTGGTTACGATCCTCGGCCTCCGAATTCGGATCGGTATCGAAGTCGCGGGTTCGAATCCGGCGCGCACCAATGACTTTTCAAGTTACGTGCGGTTTAAGAAATTAAATATCACTGGCATTCCCAAGAAGGGTTAGTGTCAGGCAGGCAGCCGGCTGTAAAAACCATTGCCAAAACCTTAGCAGCGTGTTTAGCATAGATGAGGACTGACACACTGCGCCTACCCCAAAAAATTATTTGGAAAATGGGCGAGACTAAAAAAAAAACTCGCGACATTTTATATATGATTGTTATTATAAACCTAACCTTCACGACGGACTTACGGACTGTAGGAAAATATTGTAGCGTGCTCTATACCATCGTTAATTGCGTGCGTACCGAGTATAGTTATGTGTTCAGATTTAACCATCGCACTGTTTGAGTTGAAATCATAAAAGTTGTTCCCGTCTATTAATCCACGGAGGGTGCGGGTGCGGGCGAGGGCGGGCGCCGCCGATCAAACAGCCCCGAGAATCAATATGGCCGCCGCCCAGCTGATCCGTGACCTCCGCCGCCTCCCCCCCGCCGCGTCGCTCCGTTCCGCCTCCGCTCCCCCGCCTCCGCTCCCCCGCCTCCGCTCCGCTCCTCTGTCCCGCTGTCCGTAACGCCACTACGCCGCCCGCTTACAAATTCCTCGCTTCCTTAAGATTTCTTAAGCGACAACCTTTGATTCTTATATTGCCTTTCTTTAATATTGTAATTTATAAGAACTTTTTAAATTGCTACGTGGTTTCAGCTAGTAACAAAAAATAGGCAATGGTACGATATTAAAAAATTATTTTGGCCGTGATAGCTCAATTTAAAAGGCGGTCTGATGCGCTTATACGTCTCGAAGAGGCGCAGGTTCGATCCCCACTATCTGAGCTTGAGTTTCCTGTGAAAGAAAATAGTCAAGAAACTGACACGTACCAAGGAACAGCTTTTGTGAATATGTGCCAACCACCAATCCGCACTTGGCCAGCGTAGTGAATAAAAGGCCACAGTTCTCTCATTATGAGAGGAGGCTCGAGTTCTTGCTGTGGGAACTTTAGGTAAGTTGTTTATTAGAATTTTTTTTTACATAATTTTTTTGACTGCTACGAAAAGCTCCTTATAAGGTTTTGATGATAATAATGTATAGTACGATTTGCGTTAAATGCGATGAAAATTTATTTTAATGAAAGCGCTTTAATACTACTTGATTAATCAACAGTAGATTTGGGACTCCATTGATATTCTGTTATTTGGTCAGTGCGTATCTCTGCTTATCGATCAACAATTCATAATATATTTTTAAATACGAATAGAATTAATTTATAGCAAAAGATATAATACACCACATAGATTATAATACATATGACTGAAACAATCAGCACGAGTGTTTCCTACAGTAAGACATGTTGAGATAAATTATGATTTCGTGCTTTTGCTCCAATACAAATCTGCTTCACATCAGTTGCTTTACCTCTGACAATACGCAATACTATTTGATATTTAGTTGTTTTCAACTTCTTCTTTTTTTTACTAAATCTTCTTCTTTCCTTACTAAATCTTATAATACTTGTGTACTTTAGCTATTACTTACGATTATAATCCGTGTTATTTTTTACTTCTTTCTTTAATTTACTGGTCGAAAACATCGATGAAACTCCATCGAAGAATTTGAAAACATGGCTTCTTTAATAACTGGCTTCTTAATAAAATCCTACATGCACTTTTTTATCTTTTTTTAAGAGTGTGCTTTAAAGATAATAAAATCATGGCTTAAATGCCGTCCAGATTAAATTATTAATCTTAAAAGTTTGTTTCTAAAAAATGACGATGATCATTTTGCAATTGAAATGAAAATGTTAATAGTTAGCTGTAAGGAACGTAACGATAAAATAGGTTAATTTCTTAAAAGTGCGGTTAATTAAAAGTTATAAAAAGAAAGATGGACGGGGCTTGCAGCGGGCCATTTCCCGCCGCCTCCATTACGCGGGTAGGAATTTAGACGTGAATTAATACTGTTCTCGCCATAATTAATTAAAACCAATTTTTTTATACCAAATAATTGAAAATTAATCTCTTGTTAAATAGCCGAACGATAGAGCTAATATTTCCTATTCTACAATTCAATCTGGAATTTGCTTCAATTACAGTTTTTTATTATCGATTTAAAACTTGTGGCTTGCCTCATACAGCCATTGCTAATCCTAATTTTGTTATAGCCTTTCTTGACGTAAATGCTTTTAAATTAGAGAGCTTAATAATTATTATTTTAATAGAATATTTTTAAAAAATAATTAAATGTCACTATACTTATGTATCACTATATGAAATACGTTTGTACGTTTTCGGATATATACATATAACTTTTTTGTTATTAAAAGACAGTACAAAGAATTTTTCAATGTATTATGTTTATAATTAGCTAAATCTTTTTAAAGTTATTTTATAATGATTAATTAGTATATTTAGTTTCCCATGCATTGTAAAAAGTTTTTCTAGCTACGTCATCTAGTTACCTAAATCAATTTGTTTTATTTTTGTATTGCATCTTTGATAGTTTTAAAGTTTTAAATGTTTTATTGATTTATTTATAAAAATAACTTGTATAATTGTATCTTAAACTAAGCAGATAAAGGTCTTTCGTTGATAATATTTTTATTCAGCGTGCAGACAATAGATATTGTGATTGTATGAACATATCTCCTCTGCGATATGTCACATGCAGATGAAGCAATCTGAAATGCGTTACAAATGCAAATGTCCACTAATCGATAGTGACCGTTTACAGGCTCATTGTCACAAGCTGCTACTGTCAAGAAAATCGTATAATACTACAAGAAATTCAAATACACCTGTTCAAAAGGATATAGGAATTACTTACTGTATCTATACAGAGAAACTTTAAATGTTTACCTTCCATAATCCTCATGGCACGCTTCTGAAGGATAAACACTCTCACACTCGAGAGAAAAATTATTTTCAAACATTTTCAATAATGTTTGAAAATAATTTTTCACTCTAGTGTCTTACGGCACGATTTTGCGGGGCGACTCTACAGACTCAGAAAGAGTGTTTATCCTTCAGAAGCGTGCCATGAGGATTATGGAAGGCTTGAAGTCCCGGGAAACATGCAGAGGTGTCTTCAAAAAACAAAATGTTATGACACTATACTCACTGTACATCTATGACATTATTATGTATGTGCGCAGAAATATTGCCAACTATAACAGAAGTCTTGGTGGTGGACGAGCACTGAGAAGTGCAGGAAGGCTTGCCCCTGTACCGCTACGTATAGCGCTCGCAATGAAAAACACGCGCGTGATCAGACCCACGTTCTACGAACACCTGCCCGCACGAATTAAACACGGGGCTGATGATGAAAAGTTTGCTCACCTACTTAAAAACCTTTTACTGAATTATGAATTTTATTCTGTTAATGAATTTTTGACTTCAAAATAAAAATAACATTACATAAAGTTTTTTTGTGACGATCAAATTATCCTCTTGACATTTATTGAAATTTATGACCATTTGGAAATTGATATTGATAATGTGAAATAAATAAATCTAATCTAATCTAATCTAATGATTTTAAAATGGTTTTAGTTCAAAAATAATATGGTTAGCCGTGTGAATGGAGATGTACGAATTTGCGGGTGACCCAAATCCGCTAGCATCGTGTAATTTTGTAATACTGAATGAAATTCATTGTTGATATTGTGCCATAACTTTTGTATTTGTAGTGGGAATATTTGTGCTGTTTTCCACAAATGCATTATCCGTATTATAATATATTTCGTCGGATAATAACGGCCTTCTGAATTGAATGCGCTGTTTTACGTGGATGTATTGGTAAGGTCTGTTGATTTTTTCTCTAATACATGAATTGGAATCATGTATTACTTTGTACGGGTTTATGTTATATTTGCATGAGAAACAGATTTCTGGTGAAAGCTCTTTTTATTTTTTGCAGTTTGTAACATAATTTATAGCTAATCACAGCAGATATTATTTAATGGTTTTAGTAAAACGAACGATTTATATTTATATTGTTTTTAATACTTCAATATATTTTCTTAATGAGAACTTAAAATTATTTAACAATACTTTGAATATCAATGTCGAAGAATTTCAGATATACCTTATCAGATTCTTTTGTTGTAATGCAATAATAATAAGAGTAGTGCATTAAAATGAATTCGTTGCAAAAGTAAGCAATTGGAATAAACATTTTACTCGTAAATGTATTTGACGTTATTGGCGTCTTAGCCAAAAGTAACGAAGTATTGTAGTTTTAAGTGCATGTGTGAGTGAGCGGACCGATTTGTAGGTTCACAATGTTTGTCGCAGTGCGTATTGTTGGGGATGAAGTTAGCTTTTAATTCGCGTTCGCGTGAGAGAGACAGATAAGGAGGTGAATTGTGTCATGGGAATCGATTTTTTAGTGTCACGAAAATGTTTTATACTTTCGCCCCCATAAATTTCGCAACAAGAAGGTATTGGTGTGAAAGCAACTATACGAAAACATTTGCAGTGTACAAAAAGAAAACATTACACCTATTACATGTATGTGGTATGTAGCTTTAAAGAAAAAAACATCAAAAAATGTAAAAGTTTCATATTCTTTTGTATAATAATCTTTATACACTAATTTTTAACTTCTGTTTTTGATCATGTGACATTCTTCTTTTTTTTCTAAAAGTATACGTCGTAATGCTTCTGAATACAAATTATATAAAAGCTTTTTTAACATACTATTCATGGTTAATATACATGTACTCATCGTCCCCTGTGATTTATCAAAAATATGTTTTATTAAAAATAATCAAACACTTATTATCAAATAATATAAATATTTGTTTATATTATAACAACGTCTATTATTATAATAACTATTTATCTTACTACAAACAAGTTATAATATTATAAATATAAAACAGTAGCTCGATATCTTGTATCAAGATTTAGACATGTACGCATATATAAGGACTATTTCATAAACTATAATATTCTGAACAGAAATTATTTTAAGTTTCTTATATTTCTTTAGGTTATAGAAAAATATTTTAAGCCATAGTTGACAACAAAGATTATTGCAAAAATTAATATTAAATATTTTGCTAAATAGTATCCATTATTAACCTAATAAGCACAGTGAAATATTATTGAGTTTTATATTCATAATATTAATATTATTGAGTTAAAAATCAACAGATATGTTGCAGCGATATTAAAAAATATATAGGTAAATAGAAATGAAAGTTGTATGTAATCAAAAATATCGTTTTTATGTGATTTAAAATCGGATGTCCAGGTATACGTTTGTAAGACTTTTATTTTTTATACATAGTCGCCAACTGATCAGTGTGCTCTCAAAGGGTACGTTATAAGCAAGAGAAGCCCTCGTATCCCGTAATAATCGTGAAGTTCTCTCGAGATTGCTCCACAATGCCGAGACGAGGCTGGATTACTTCTCAAACAACTTGAGAATTCGAAATCCATAAAATTCCGCCTTCCGATCGGTTGACATGTTGGTTATGAAACGCAACGTTTCCTGAAAATATTATGGGTCAGGAAAATATAATTGAATAGCATAATTTTTTAAATGACATTAAATAATTTATATTAAATAGAGATATTGTTATAAAGTACTGATAAGGTTTCAAAGTGAATTTTTTTTTTTATTTCTTATAGACTAGCGCTTGACTACGATCCCACCTGATGGTAAGCATCGATGTAGTCTTTGATGGTAAAGCGCACAAGCCTAGATTATTAAATATTTTTTAATTAATTAAGGTTAGTTTAGTTAGTTTTTTATAATTATTTAAGGTTTTTTGATTATTTAAGGTTAACGGTAATCCGCGTGGAAGATACAAGGTCTGCTTAATGCATTGTTGCGTCCAAACTATTAAAGGTTCGATACTTTTTATTTGTAAATTAAATGAAATTTTATAATGATTGGATTAAGTAGTAGTATGTGATGAAAATGATTATTTAATAGCTTCGATAAACAAATAAGGCGTATTGTATTAGAGAGTAAATTAACTAGAACGTGGTAGCGATCGCTGAAGGCCCTCGGCTTCCCGCTCCCCCTCACTCTCTCCCAGCCCTCCCCCTCCGCGCTCCCTCTCTTACCCTCCGTACCGCACTAGTCACAATCCGCTTGACCCAAAAACCCGGTGGAGTGTCGCGGGCGGGCCGATCGCGCCGATAGCGCGCGACTCCGCTGCGTTCACCGTCCGTAGTTCGCGGGTCTGCTTTGTTATCCGCGCTAACAATCTACTCGCTACTCACTAACTACAACACTACACATGCAACCTTCTTCGTAGCCTATACGTCTTGATTATTAAGATAATAAACACTTATATTGTATCCAAGCCCGAGCTTTTTTTCATGAATCATTTGTGTAACTATCTAAAATTTAATAGATTAAATGGTTCTATATTAAAAGTGCCATGTAATGTAGCAAAAATATATTGTTATAAATCAGGTTATTCAAACGTAGCAGTCGTGTCGCTATGCTCCCGTCCGCATTGGAGTCTACGAAACCTTCACTCATCCGTCTGAAACTCGTAGGGTGGGGACGTTGACCTACCCTTCACCCTTCGCTCCCCTACATTGGTCCTGTAAGTTACTCGACGTCGTGAAACGAATCTCAACCTTACATCTCACACATCAAAGGGACTTATCGCATACTTTTGACGAATCTTTTAGTGGAGCATTATTGGAAAAATTTGTTCTACGGTATTAGCGACTGTATCTCAAGTGGATGGAGTGTGAATTATACTGTAGCGTCGAGGGAAAATAATAGCGGCTCTTAAATGTACCAGCTGATGTAATTTCTGCGGAACGATTTTTTTTTCAAATTATTATAAAGACACGCGAGGTTTATTTAATACCAATATACTGCCGTGCTGAAATACCCTATTGACGGAAAGAATAATTATTTTCAATTGAAAATTACTGAAATAGTACAATACTTATAGAAAACATGTTTAAGAATATCGATGATATTGACCTTGGTAACACCGATACGGCAATCTTGTATATCGAGACCGGCTGTAAAGAAAACTCGTGGAGTTCTTTCAGGGCCGAGAGCTACCCCGATTGTTTTCACGTCACGTCCTATTTTACTTTACAAAATAAATGTTATTAAATTAGATCCAAGAAAAGGTTATCGAAACGTTTAGAGCTAAAGGTAGTTACAGAGCAAGTGGAATGGATGGACGTTTATTTCCTTTTAAAAAGTTTTATTCAAAGCACTTTCCTAGGTTAAAAAAACTATTCAACGTAACTGTGTTCATAAATAAAAATTAATATTTAATATTAGCATTTTAAAAATACGTTAACAGCACAATAACTTATCATATATTATTTTTGATAAATAAAAACAATTTTTGAATACTAGCATACCATTTGGTGCCGCTAATTACATTATTCGGAAATAGTCATTAATAGGTTCATTGTTTTTGTTTTTGTCTAAGGATTTAGCGTGAAACAAATACCGCCACGATAAAATATTTCAAATGATTAAAATTTCTACATTTTCAAAACTTGAAACAGAATAAAAATGGTTGAGTACACAAAAATAAGAGGTCTTAAATTTTTAAAACCCGTGCATAAAGTAAGTTTAGAGTAAATAAAACGCTAGATTGCAGTTGTCTAGAAAAAGGCAGTTTTAAACATCATTTGGCACAGCATTTCGACATTATGCCGAGAGTTGCTGCTGTAGTGAAGAGTCATCGCTTCAAGAGTTATGCTAACCGTGCCGAAGATAGGCGGACTGGAAAAATAACGCAGTGGCCTTTAAAACATTTTAAACGAACTACATAGCAATTTATCTAACGGCAAACATTTTGAAAGTTTAATTAACATAATTAGTGTGTATAATAATTATTATTAAGGCCGGATATACACCAAGACAGCGAAACATCGTAACGGAAAGAGTGATGGATGAGGGTGGTCACGACCCTTAAATATAAAGAATACGATGCTAAGAAAAAGCGAGAGTATACAATAATTATTTATCATTAAAATTAAAATCAAACTCTCCATAACAAATTAGGCTACATAAAAATGAACCCAAAACTATATTGTTTGGATGTATTGCCTCCAAAGAAAACGTAGAAATAATTATTGTATTAATTACTTTAAAAATATTCAGGTTTCATTTTATTATGGCTACGAAACGCTACGAAACTAAAACAATAAACAAATAAAATACATGCCAGAAACTTTTCATCAAATTTATTTCAATTTGGCGACAAGCGGATCTATCTCGTGGTTTGTATGCAAGCCAATAGATTTGTATCAGTTCGTGTCAAGTATATACCAAGTTGAGAAATATATAAAAAGTATATTTTAATATATTACTTTTGTTATATTAACATTTTGATACGAACACTTGCTTATTATTGACAATTACATTTGAAAGTAGGTAATTTTTGTTATTTTTTATAAATTTCCATACTTAACAAAGTTATTTTTATGAAATTACGTTATGAAAAGATAATATTAACATTAAGGTTTATAAATATGGTCAAACCGTAACGTTACCGTAACAGATCTTGTAAACGATTTTTTTGCAGAAAATATGATAATGTAAAGGCTAGGAGTAATTAAATAATTATTAAAACACAGTTAACGCTTATTAATATTAACTATAAGATATTTTAAATTGGCATTAAATCGTACTATTTAAGTCGGTTGACGACAGTGTATAAATCTCATAAAAGTGTAATAAGTTTTCCGGTCCTAATATTTCAGTGCTACAGCAAATTCTTATATTAATCAATCTTCAATTTTTCATACAAATTATCAGTTATTGTTATTATGATCGTAGTATGTATGAAACGCCTGATTTTGGATATGGATTTTTTTATATTAAGCTAACATTACTGTTTATGTAGTGCTAATAATCTAAAAGTAATTGTGGTTGTAATTTATGATTTATGACCATATCCGCCCAGTTACTAATCCACGTAGTATACGTGGCCGCTGATTCACAAGCGACCCTGCTTCACAATTTTGGCCGAATGCCATATTTTATCTTCTTTTCAAAATCCATTACTAGCCGCTCTTGAAAGCTATATGCCAATTAAAAAATGAAACGTTTCGATACAGAAAAATAATTGTGTACATTATATACTACTAGGAAGGTGAAATTGTTTCGCTTAAAGCTAAAGGCCGAAAGCTTATTCAATAAATTTTAAACGTGGCCCCGCTGACATCGTCAGCCTTTTAACTATTTTTTTTTATAAATTAACCAAATTCGTTGGTGACAGGAGGATATTTTCTTTACAGCTTAAGAATATAATTTGAAAATATTAGTCATAAGCTGTAAAAAACGTTTAAGTCTGCTGTTAATACATTATTTGTCATATTAATTAAATAACATAATGTCAAAAACTTATTTCTTATCATCACCACCACTGTATTGAAGAATTGTTAATACGAAAATATTTTCAAATATTAATAATATGAATTGCTGATCAATGTAGACATTTAAAAAAATCTAACAAAAACGAGCTATAAAGTCGGACGAAAATTCTTTATCTTTTACAAGACTACTACCGATTGCCTACTGACATACTTTTTTTTATAAAATGATAAACTAGATAAACGCCCCACATTTTGAGGTTTTTCTGTCATCAAGTAAACTGATATACTTTTCAGTCAACGATCAATGCGTACTTAAATTTTAAAGTAACCGTTTTTCTTCACAATTAGCGAAGATTTTAGTAAACGGTTTATAAGGAAAAGGTTTCCGTTGTATCGTAAAGGGTGAAGGCAACAGGTAATTATGCTTGTAGGGCTGCAGGGGTTCGTTGATTCGTTCGGCACAATGTACTGTGTTGGATCGATCGTCCACGTGCAGCGAGCCTGCAGGCCCGTGCCGGCCTCACTGCCGCCCTGTCAACGTGACACGAGGCCACGTGACACAAACCCCCATCTACATACAACCCTTCCTAAATACTTAAGTCATAACAACCATCCTTTTTTTCTGTAAAGCATATTAATATGACATAATCTTCCTTATATATAAACATGAACTACTGGACCGATTATTATGAAAATTGATATGTATGTGTATTTTTTTATGCTATTTATATCTATGCTTTATGCTCATTAATGCCACTCGTGACCAGGTGACGCTACTGAGTAGCAACTTCTGCCCCGTTCAACCGATTGTCATGAAAATCAGTATAACCATGTATTTTTACACAGAGGAATCGAATACATATGATTTTTTTTATTATTTTTCTTTAATTTATTTTAGTTGTTGACGTAGCAATGCGCGCCGGGTACAGCTAGTATAACTTATACATAAATATAAAGTTGCTTTTATTACATAAATATAAGTTACAGGTAAATCACTTTTGAAACGTTTTTGCATTTGTAGTTTTTGCATTTACAGGGATTCTAAACTAGAAATTTAAATTTCATTGTACAGTCTGAGAAAAACGTTCGACACATTTTGAAGAAGAAAATATATTGACAGAAAAGAGTCAGCGTATGTCAAATAAATAATAATTGTATTTATTGTTATGTCTTGTAATATTTCTTGTTTAGTGTTATTATTGTACAGTTGTTAATTAAAAATGGTTCTGATGATGAAACGTGGTCGAAATGTGTGCAATTGAAGAAGATTAGAATTAAATGTTATGTATTAGTATTATTCACTTTTTAAATATTGTTTAATTAATGTAACTGACTAAAAAAATTTCAAAAAAGTTATTAACTACTGTAAACACATTAAAAGAAAAGTGTACTAATATTATTTTTTTTTATCTGAAACTGCAGCTGGCGAATACCGCGGCTACAAAATGTACCATAGTGATTTTATACTCTTATACTGTTAATAATAGATTCATAAAAACAAAGCTCTATCAACATTAGAAGAAAAAAGAGCTTCAGCATTTTTATTTAAAAATGGCAAGTATGGTGCGATATTTTTTATTTATTTTTGCTTATTTATCTCTAAGTAGTCTTTTCACTTTTGTATTACAAATTCCCAGAACATGTCTAGCCGGGGAAACACTGAAGCCTATTCAAATCGTGCGTTGAAATGATTTTGCTTTAGTAAATATAAAAAAGGCCTTTAATAACAACAAAACTTTTTTTCTAAGCCAAAATTTCAAAAACTATGAAACTGAAGAAGCATTTGATATATGTTGCTGCAAGAAGAATGGAACGCACAAGTTGTACAGAAAATAATACTAATGTGGAATTATAGAGGACGAGAAGAGACTTTGGTTGAAAGCCATTGAAAACAGAAGAGAAAAGATGTTAGAATATTTGATACTACGCGATACCTTTATTAGAAACATAATAGAATGAAAAATATAAGGTAAAACAGCAGACCGCGCCGTAACTACTAGGAACAGGTAAAGGAAAAAGTCAGCAGCGTATCGTATGAAGATGTCAAATCAGGGGCAGAGAAAAAGAGCGATTACTCCACCCACTAGAGTTAAACTCTTAAATGTAGGAACAAGAAATATCACGTGTTTATGGAATATTAGTAAGAATGTATCCTTATCTCTAGTACATCTTTATTTAGCAAAGCGGAGGCATCGTGCTGCATATTTGATGTACCAGCGCCGCGCGTCAACAATTATGTCGCCGCTTACCTAATAGCGACCGAGATGTGTCTGGAGGCAGCGTTAAAGGCTGTGATTTAAATATACACGTGTTCCAAGAAATATGGAGCAAGTTAAATCGTGCTACGGATCCTATGTTATTATTATAGACGGACAACCATTCACCTATCTCGTTATAAGTCGGGTCATATGGCTGCCAATAGCAATAGGTGGTTATTATAAATCTTACATAATATTCTAGATACAAAAGTTGTATAGTTTCATCACCTAACTATTTTTATTAACTACAACGTCATTTCAACTGGTACACAATATTTGAACAATGCCGTTAAGTTACCAAGATAGAAACTCAGATAATATCCCGTAACAGATATCTATCACTATTATAATTTATATTCTAATAAAGCACGTAGAGTAGAATTAAAGAAAAGAAGTTTAGAATGAAGTTTGTTTAAAATATAGAAGGGACATTGCAGCATTAAGTAATGAATGACCAAGAGTCCTTTACTCTACAGGTTAGAATTGCTATTATCTAAACAGGTTAGGACTATCAAACTATTCGGTTCTCGAGGAGTTTTCGATCGTCACGGTCGCTTAAATAGAAATTAAGCCGTCCTGATGAAGTGCTTACTATTATTAAGCGACAGATATTTCTCAGGCTCGCATTTGCTTGCTATATCTAAAACGGGTCATTAATCTTGTTGGTGGTATCTAATGTCAAAACGCGCATCCGTACTCCCACCTTCTATTTGAACGTTTTCTTACTGAAACCAAATTAAATTATATTATATAAAATATGGAAATATAAACCCAGTTGTTTTATACGTTCTTTTAGTATACAGTAACAAAAACACGAAGACGTTTCGTATAACTTTTTTAGTAATAAATCTGATAGCTTTTACTTACGCACTATATTTGTCGTCAAAAATCTTAGGATTTTGTGACGATAATAGTAAAATTATCGAACAGTTATAAATATTTTATTTCTAAAATGTGCTGTTTTTTTAATGAATAATACACTTTTTGCATAACTTTGGGTTTAATAGTTAAATTATACTACAAAAATATGTAAGAATAAGACCGCGTGTTATAAGTTTATGTTTTAAAACGCATATAGGTATTAATAGATAGTTTAAGATATTTCTTCACGTTTATTCGTTTTATGTTAAGGTAAGAATATAAACATTGTAATAAAAAATACCCACAATTATGGCTGCTACATTTACCCGTCCTTAATTATGAAATTGCGTCGCGTAGTGTACTTTGACGGGATATTTTAATAAAGCCCGTGTAGAATGTTGGGGACGGGAGCCTTAGAAGTATTCGTAAAGGATACATTATGTCCGTTTCTGTTTATAATTAATTTTGGGCTTTTCAATCTTACGCATAATGCTTTAACGACTAACGTGTGGTAGTTTTTGTTACCTTTTTACTCGTATATTAAAATTTGTTAATGCTCTATTAATTTAATGGATGCTTTCTTGTCATTACAGGCAGTGTAAAGGTTAGAAATTCACAATATCTGTCGGTTTTCGAACAACTTTTGAAAAATCAATCCTCTTCACTAAAATTGAGTAATATATTTTTCACCTTTGTTAGTTGTTTTGTTTATAGATATATGATTATTTTACCTTCCCTTAAAGTTTATCTCGTCTATAGTTAGGAAACTAGGAATCCTTGCAAAAGTACTTGCATTCTTCATAGCGGGTAGCTTCTAATATTGATAAAGCAAATGTTCAATCGTGTATTAAGTTCAGCTGTACTGCAAACGCTAATTTATTACGTAATTAAAATATACATCTGTTTAATAATTGTCTGGAGGATAATGCTCTGAACTATAAGATCGATTTTTATGTTTTCCCAAGCATCTCCACGCATGTTCCGCATAGCCTGCATCCAGTCGTTTCTCGCGACCGTCACCTAACAAGTTAATAAGAGATATATACTCGTAAATGATACTTAATACTTAACATCAATAGAGTTGTCGGATCCGGAATGTCTATATAGGCAGCTAACAAATTGTTACAAATTGCAGCGAAGGCTTCGACGGGAGGTTCCGGTGTACAATAACGGCCGTTTGCGCCCAGTTCTATTCACTACGAACCCCGCCGACGGTCTACAGCTCGACTGACTGACGCAAATTTCCTCCGAGCTTTTTTAGCTGCTGAAATTTTATTTTAAACGCTTAAACCGTTCTTTTGTACTAAATGCACTTTATAAAGTCTGCGAGAATAATCTGTTTTATCTCATTAATGAAAATGACACCGAAATTGGTTTCTTTAAAACTGGATTTATTTATTGTTCTTCATATTTATGTTACCAATTTATCGTTTGCATTATTTAATCAAAATTTACGATGGATCCATTTAGTTTAACCTATAACATGTATGAGTTTGTTTTGTGTTTTTATTATGTTACGAAGCCACGATTAAGTTAACGTGAATATGGTTAGTTTATGTAGTGTAATTAACTTTCTACTTTAAGGTTTTCTAGTAGGTTATTAGTTCGCAAAAAACTACATATTTTCGGTGAACAGGAAAAAAAGAACTTGAAAATTTTTATTATACTATACATGTTAAAAATTTTAAAAGTAAATTTAATAAGCAATGAACTTCCCGGGAAGCAAGCATCCGAAAGCGAGGAAATTCGCCACATATTCGTTTTAGTAAAATCTGAAACAAAGTATATCTCGGAAAATTACTCTATTATTCGTCTTCTACTCTCTTCTCAAGGTTGCAAGTTATTTAAATAAATGCCATGTTTTAACAACGCTGCTATAATTACGATTATGAACGCAACAAAAACGAGAAACCGGAAAGTCGTATTTTCTATTTTATGCATGTTAGTCTCCGTGTATGGGAGTTTCACATTTTAATTAAAAAGCAGGTATAGAAAAAGGCTCCAAAGTTTTAATATTCTCAAAGTTATTTAAAATGTTTTTGCTTTTAATTTATTTTAATTTAACCTCGATTTAATGTTTCATACAGCTTTATTTGTTTTGAAAACTAATACACACACCATATGAATACATAGGCATCGCTGTGATTTCTAAAATATTGAATTCTAAAACACGTATTTCCCGAGAACAGTGAAAAAAATTACATTATCTAATAATAGGAAACAAGACAAGACATTTTATACAAATATTTATATACATTAAAATTTACTATAAGAAAAATTATTACACGAACTATAACATTCGTTCCTTACTTCATCGATCACTTTATTAAGAAACAATGAAAAGAATTGCGAAAACAAAATGGGAGAGAGGAGAGAGTGACGAAAGAGTCCCAAGAGAGAACATCAGATCATCGTTAAGAACAGTTTTTTCTTTAACATACATATTTTACTTTTATAACATATATTTATTTCGGTTTGGTTTATACTAAACGTTGACGAGAGAACTACTTGCTTCGTGTGTGGGTTGCAATTTTAAATGTATACACGTACTTCAATATAAATTTTATTAAAAAAGTAAAGAACGTCGTACGAAAATACACCATAATTTTATACAGTATTAAAAAGCGACGTGAAAACTAAAAAGATAGTTGTTAGTGTTGAGTTGATGTAAAAGCACTAGGTGTAACGCAAATATAGTAATAAAGAGTGAAATTAACAAAATAGACATTAGACAAACAATCTGCCTTCCTGGCAGCCGGGACTGATCCTCTTATCTCTTTATCCTGGTTGCGTTGATCAGACGCTTCCGTTGCTGCTGAATAGCTCGCGCTTACATAAGCCTTTCGTGATAAATATTTATGTTTTCTATTCATTAAACATCACAACTTTCTGCTTATTACGTATTAAAATATATAACTCTAAATTCATTTAGCAAAATTTATTTTTTAACCATTTTTACTTGTCCACTTTCCAACATATATTAAAACCTTCTCAAGGAAGTGAGGCTTGTCATACTCTTGTAGTATTAATATGCAGATAGGCGAGCGAGCGATTTAAGATTATAGATAAAACTACTGCTCTTTTCTAGTTTGATCTAAATCACAGTAAATCAATCTTTTAGGATATGCCGTGGGTAGAGTAGCATCCGTATAGATATTTTAACGTCTCTACCATAGGGATTTTGGTTTAAGTATGATGTTTTGTTATATCAATCGTTAATATAAAAAAAGGTCAAAGCAAGAAATAAATACAATTCAATTACATTCAAATGTAATAAATTCTTTAAAATATTAAATAATCTTTATACATACACTTTTTATCACTCATTTGTCGTGTTAAATTACTCCAATATTTTTTTAAATAATTTTACGGTGAAATATTTTAGTAATTTATTAAAAGATTAATGAATGTCGATTTTTCAAATTATTTGTATGAAATTGTATTTAATATAACAAATTTTTAAGAAATTTTGTTAAAGTATCGTAAAACATAAAAACATTACCTTAGAAATAATGCAAACATACACAGGAGTGGGATTTAGAATTACCAGTTTAATTCAAACGTGGAGCTGGGCTTTTAAAGTATAAGAACCAAATATGAATTTATTGTTGTTGTTTTCTCGTAATAAACGAAAGTGAACAGAAATCCAGTAAAGTGCCCTCGTTATTACCAGCAACGAGCAATTTTATAAAGAAATTTGTTCTCGTTCATTTTCGTCCTATAAAAACTTCGGTTTCACCTATTTTACATAATTTTGACATTCTGTTAGATTTAATAAATTGAAAAGTTAGTGAGAATTCCTGGATGAAAGTGGTGTAACAATTAAATACAAAGGTCATGTAAAATGTTAAATATTATAATAACTTTTTTTTTCAGAACCACTTAGTTATCTATCGCTTTTATATATTCATACGTTCATATATACGTTTTACGAATTTGTCACTGTTATAATTACTTTCGAGAACGGTCCATCAATATAACTTATCATTTAACATTATGTGAAGTAGTGATCGTATGTTAGGAATACTTTGCCAATAAAATAAAAAAGCAAAAAAAAATTTAAGTTAAACGGTTTTATATTGCAGATAAATGTACTAAAAGCTAAAAAATAATTTATGGTTACAGTCATGCATTGATTAAACTAAAATAAAACCGTGGGGCACGTCCAATATCTACAATCGAAAGACATCGCATGTGACTTCACCCACCTAGTGGTAAGTAGCAAGTGTCGTCCATGAATGGGATGACGAACGAAAGTATGTCAATCACAAGCTGAAATCCTGGTCCCACGGTCATCCAAAATTCATTAAAAGTGGACGTGCCCTACGATTTTATTTTAGTTTAATGAATGCATGACTGTATCCATAAAATTATTTTTTAGCTTTTAATAGCAGATAAATGTATCTGCAATATAAAACCGTTTATCTTAATTTTTTTTTTTACTTTTTTATTTTCTGCTTTTTTTGTGTTTTTATTTTTTGTAGAATTTGTTGTTACCATTTTGTTCCCACGAGTACTGGACAT
>DWHU01000272.1:0-22434 GCA_018247975.1 Parides photinus
CAGTGTGTTTAGCGCAGATGGAGACTAACACACTGCCCCAACCCCAAGAAATTAATTGAGAAAATGGGAAGGACAGAGAAAGAAAGAAAAAGCTTGTAGCGGATATGAATTTTACTAAAAATAATATTTATTTATTTTTTAAATGCTATGTCCATACTATTATATCAATTTACCCCCGATCAATAAAAGGGTGAGCTCGCAGATAGATGAGCGTGAAAGATTGTCCACATGTTCTGCAGGACACCCCAGCGCGCCGCGGCCGCGACTGCACCAGCGATCGCGTTATCAAGCGATACATCAGATCAATAATACTCTTGTCCCTTCCACTATCTCCTCTCATATGTCAGAACATTTCACGCGTTTTAGTTTCATCATTAATCTACCATTCGTATCAACACATTAACTTTACGCCGATTTCTTCCGGGTCGGCAATACCGTCGTGATACTTTTGGTAATACAAACATTACACACAGCTTAGCAACAGGCATATCGTAAATCTGTTAACCATGTTTGTTATATAAAAAAAATACGCAGTTATTACACTATATTATTTTTAACGAATTAAAATTTTTAAAAACTGTCCCAGACAAGGTCGCTGGGATCGTTGTATGCTATTGGTACCAGACGGCCCGCGCTGGAAATCCATCGAAAATGTCTATGATTTAAAATCCAATGATTTCTTAAACTAAACGCAAATGCTACTAATTTAAAGATACTAAATTTAAAGGATTACCTTTCGTTTAATTTTATTTTGCTATCCCGTCGTTTCGTTAGCTATGTAGCAGCCATGAACACGGTGGGGGTTTATAAACATAACGTAAACAGCCCACTAAATGTTCCCAATGCCGGGACTCCGGGCCTTCTTTCATAGTGAGAGAGTTGTGATGTTAATCCACCACGCTGGCCAAGTGCGGGCTGGCGGATAAAGCCAGTGATATTTAATTTATTAAAACGCACATAACTCAGTAGAAACCATCAATCAGAGGCCGAGGTCACTAGCCACTCGGGGCTTAAGTAGATTTAAAAAAAACTTAAAATCTGTCTTACATAATTAAACCAATAGTATTGAAAAGTACAACTAATGATTAATGTTCCGATTCACAGGATACTTTTGATGTTAAATAAATTTGAATTTATAAGAATGTATTGTTCGATAGAAGATTTATTGGTGCTATAGAGAAGCGGAGCGGCGCGTCGCGTGCCGTTTTCCTGAATTTGACAAGCAAATAAATTGCAAGATCAAAGCACGATACTTGCGAAAACATCGAAACGAAAGGGGCGGTGCCGTAACACTACGTCATGTATACCGACATGATCTTGCGGAAGCGGAAGTGACGACAGTCGGCCGGAGGAAGCGACGCATGGCGCCGGACGTGCCCACTTCCCGCGCACTGCCTTCACTTATCCCGGCGGGGTGCGCCGATATTACCCTCCACGGTTATTACTAAGGAAAATATAACGGTTTGATAAAGGAAACGATACGATAAATTAGACAACACATTTATGATCTTAATCTTGGACATATTGTTAGCTATTGCGGTTACAATAATACAATCGGAAATAAGAAACCACTACGTAATTATGACGATCACGTCATCTTTTAACCGAACCAAGTTTTGTTGCGTGTTACTAACTATTTTTTTAATCATCACATCTAATTCTCCAAACATTCTTTTTAATGATCCAAACATATACATCATATTTTAATAATCCAAAAAGTGATATACTTTTGTATGTTAACAATAAAGAACGATAAATCTATTGTGAAGTACTTCATAAAATATTCGCAGGTTTTTTTTTATTTTATTCATCAATCTCTCTCATGTTATATTTCAGTGCTTAATTTTTTTATCCTATAGACATCATTCACATTTTTTACTTATTTATTTTACAAATACATAGCAATACTTAACTAATTTACATTATTGGCCGTGTATGATAATAACTTGTGATAAATTAGATCGCAATCTTGTTATGTATAATAACTAACAGCAAATGTTATAATCATTTCGAAATATTATAATAATTCAAGTATTCAAATTATGAACAAACGCAAAAATGTTTAAAAATACATTACATTTGAAGGTTTTTTGTTTATTATTAGACTTTGCTACTTACGAGTACATTCTTATTTACTATATAATATAATATATTTAAGACTGATGTTTTATTATAAGCAAACCCGACAAAACAAAAATACCAATTACAAAATAAATTTTTGCTAAACTTCCTTTTTAATGTGGCAACCTCATAAACGTGAAACTTTCACTTTTAAAATCTAATAAATATTTACATGTTCAAGAAACCCATGACTTTATACAGTATTTACTTACGATTTATACTCACCTTATTAGTTACATTATTAATTTCCTTCATGTTTGTATCTAAAAGCATTTAATGTACGATAATTAGCATTAAACGTAATTGCATATCCCATATAAAACCGAATACTATATTAAGTTATATCATTATTATGATTAGGACCTTTTAAGAGCGCGAATTCCGTAGTCGATAGCCATTTTTACGTAACATATTTAGAATATTAAAATGCCGATGTGAGTTACAAGAAACGTTCGCCATCGACGAAACTTGCTTGACCATTATATTCGCCGTCACCCGATATCCTATAAAATTTTATTAGATTTTATTTTTATTACATAACTCTTAATACATTAAGATAGTATTAAAGTTTTTATAACTTTATATAGAGAACTGTAAACATATTTGATTAGATAATCATATTTTACGACTTAACCGTAAGTTGATCGAAACTTGACCGAAAGTTATTACACTATTCAATAATGTGAAGGTCGGTTACTTTATGAATTTGGCTACGGGAGCTACGTTTGATAGGATTTAAAACATTCATTGAATCTGACTGTTGAGACTATTCGAGCTTCGTTCAAGTGGGTGAAATAAATAAAACTATTAAATAATCAAACCGTCGCAGCATGTACTTGCGCTAATTTACCTATCAAGAAGATTACCATTATCGGTACTTATGTATTAAAAAAAAATCGTTGCAAATTGTGCAAAGTGCATTGAGCAGAACTGACGGGCGTGCGACGGTCGGACGCCGTCCGTCCGGCTGACGCGGATATTGCCGGCGGCCCTGTTTCGATTGCCATTAGACAATACATTATGAACCCGGGCCACACACTTACACTTACACACTTATTGTGCAACACATCACACATATATATTACACATAAATACTTAAAAGTCTCTCATGTATCATTTACAAAACTTATCTTCAAAACGACTTCTACTTGTTATCCTAATTCTGAAACGGCAAATGTGTATTACGAAAGTGATGTTCTTTAATTTTGAAAAACAGATACAATCAAATTTATTTGCATTTAAATTAAATGTTTTTTAAGTACAAATGTCGTTTTGTTCGTTTTTTTTTTTCTCTTTTACGATCTCTCTGGTACGTCTGCTGATGATTTTATTGCTTTAGTTATGATGATCGCTGTTGTTCTTAGTTTTAAGACATGACATTATTATTTTCGTTACCTCCGTAATTTCACTAGTTTCATCATTCTTCAGATTATACTAATCATGACTATACTATGATGATGATACTGAATATGATAGTACTGAATGATGATTATACTTATCAAGACATGAAATTACTATGACAGTAGAAATAGCAAATATGAAATAATCAGAGATTATCTGTGTGAAGACGTAAATTTTTTTCAGCAATGAAACTTTCTTATTGTTTAATGGTGGACACTACTTGTCTCCATGTTATATGCTAACCAAACTTAATTTTTTTTTATATATTGACTGTTTGTGCCTGAATAAATAAAAAGCAAAAACCTCCGCTTGCAGTGTAATGTGTAGATGTACTATAGAACAGGGGAAGCCAACTTTTGTGTACGTAAGAACGACTTATTATTAGAAAAATGTGTTGCGATCGACTTGTTGTCATATGCGCAGTCTAGTTTAAAACTCATGTCCAGGCGAATTAAAACAACATGAATAATTGTTAACAATAATAATTAATTCAAATAACGCACTCATAAATAGAGTTTTAGAATTTATTTTATACTATGGCCTTGATGGGTAGGCTGTGTTTGCATATCTTTAACCAAAATATCATAATTCGATGTATATTCTGACAAAGATAATGAGTGTTGAGTGTGCGAGTCAGTCAGGACAAAACGTTGTTTGCTCTTCGTTAACTTTGAATACGAAAACGCTGATTCACAGGTACGTAGATCCGAAACACGAGTAAATATATTTACTACATTTAAGCAGGGACAGATTTTATGATTTCATATGTCATAAAACATCTAATTCCGTGTATACTGGCATAGGTCCAGATATCGCACGCGATCGACAGGTTGGCCACTCCTGCTATAGAATGTATGGAGCCACGTTTGAGATTAGCGCGGCGCGGCGGTCCGACTGTGGTACATGAGGCGGCTGATACTCGCTCCTCGAGTCCGGTAGATAAAATTAAAGGAAACGTTATACCTGCCACTATCATTATTGTTTTATTTGCGAAATTGCTCGCCGCACTTAATGCCGGGTCTCGCTATTCGCACGGCTCGCCATTGGCGTGTATTTAACGACGCTCCTCTGAATGACAAGCGCAGCGTCTAATGCAGGTAATTGTTTACCAGATTGTGATTGACGGGAACGGGCAATAGCTGTTTATAAAACAGCAAACAGATACTTGCGCAATATAAACCTCTTTGTCCGACAAAAATATCCGAAAGATCTAAACAAAATGCCAAAAAAAACACCTTTTCCACTAACACAAGAGTTTATTATAAACAATAAATTAATATAATTTCCAATTATACAAAACATGTAATAATAAATAGACAGCCAACTTCATGTTCTCACATGAAACATCTTTGACAACGTAGCATTAAGAAACAGTAAACCAAATATGTTCATACTTTAACAGTTTTATGAAAATAAAACATACAAGCCTTAGAAAAGCGACCGTCGACTTAAACAAGTAATTTATGCAAGAGTCCGTTAGAAATTTTCTAGTGGCTTGTAGAATCTTTTTCTGAACACGTGTCTTGAATATCTTATTTTATTTAAGCTTTTACTAAAATTTGTCTTTATTTTACTACTAAATAATTATCGGTGAGATATGTTATGGTATCAAAATTCTAAGTATGGTTATATTTTAAACACATGTACAGTGTAGAATGAAATTAGCCCTTATTCAGTATGCAACGATATTTAAATTGCCTCGAAGGAAATGTTTCTTTAAACAATTCCTGGCTCACTTACAGTAAACTCTTACCCGTAGTCACGACGCTTAATTATATTTATACATTATTCGTGGCAATCAGCAACCATTACGAACAAGTGTAGTTGCTATCAAATTTTATTTCCTCAGGCGCAGGAACCTTTATCGAAGCGAAATTACTTGTCTCACTACAATTCTTGCCGCCGTTAGAAATAACCAAAGATCTTAATTTATAACACTCAATAAAATACACATTTGCATAATTCATGGTGGTTTTACCACATCAACTTTCAACGATACTTCCATTGTAGTGTTAGCGGTTAAATTAAAGATTTATATACTAATTCATGTACTTATGTCAGGACAAAACACGGCGGACGATTCGCACGGCTCCGATAAATTTTAAACTATTCCGTACGTACGGAATTAAAACATTAAATAAAGATCGAAAAGTGGAAATGATTCCAGGTAAAATCGTCCAGCAATGACTGGGTAATGAAGCGCTCTCCCGACTCCCGCGGAATCCCTCCACGCAAGAAATAAAAGACGAAAGGGAATCCCTATTTCAAAACGCATTTCACATACAAATACCTAATTTCGGGGTAAAGTACGAACATTATACAGGCGAGCTCGCATTTAAATTATTCCAGCGGATCGTTTATAGGCCATAACCGAATTTGGGAATTAGCTATAAAACAACATTTGATACGGGCAGGCGCGGGCGGTTTGCAATTTGAATGTTACGCCCGTTTCAGAACTCATTGGATTTCCGGTCGCGTGCAGCCTGTTATCCTTCCATAACCATCCATCGCCAACCTACCAACCAAGACAACAGTCACACAAGCCACAAAACAATCCCATGGATTATAATGATTGCGTACTGTATTAAATACCGGCTAATACAAGCTGTTCAGCTATCAACAGATTTCTCTCCTAAACATCTTTTTATAGCTCATCTCTGATTTTTTTTTATTACACTTATTGATATTAATACATTTAATATGTGCTTTTAACACAAAATATACAAATGCATAAACACCAGTCCTTAGACAGGCGAACATTCAAAATATATACAACTTGACTCTAAAAGTTTACTTCCAAAATACTCGTAAAAAATAAGAAGAAAAATGTTAGATATTAAACACGATGATATCACTTTTTTCAGCTATCAAACATTATTTTCATTCTTTACTTATTATATTTGCAAACATTTTCGTATGTTTTCCTTCTACACCATCCTTCAATTTGAGTATTTATTCATTCTATAAACCTGCAACTACTTGCTGTCTATTTTTGCTGGGTTATTCAATAAACAATAAATAATTAAAGAAAAATTTATGATTAATCTCGCTGTATATTATTAAGTAGAAATATAAGCAATTGAAGTATTTATTAAAAGATTTTACTTATTAACATAGAATATTATACTGAACCGTACTTTAAACTATCAATCGCGAACATAGTAGACATGTTATTGCATATGCTTAAAATGCTTTATACCTGCAGTCATAATATTGTGAAAGGTATTCTGTTAAGTTGCTAACAAGTTAAATACATTAGTCGACGCTCCTTGGTCCCCACTTTAACAATTTAAAAGGTTTTAATATAATAAACGGCCGCTTTTAAAGGTTTTCTCTTGTTTCCGAGCTAATTTCCAGACGGACATTTCCTTTCATTCAATATGAGCGATTGTTTATTGGCCGGCGCCGCTTTGCGGGACAATTGAACGAAATTACGTACTTTAACGGTACTACGTGTCGTTACAATACAACGAACTTAACTATTTTCTTTTCTTTGAATAATTAACCGGTTCGTGACCGTATTCCGCGATTAAATAAAATCATTCAACCTTTTCAAAACATACTATGCTATAAACAGATAATAGTTCTAACCTATACTATGTTTTTATAACTTCTTATCAACATAGAAGCGATCGAGATACATAGATATTATTTTACACGTGGAAGTAGGAATTTATATTCTTATTATAAATATCTTTGATATTTGTTACCAAAAATACACCAATTTAAAAACAGCACAGTTTATCAAACAAAAACTTTACTATACACGTTCGTGTATGTCCCGTCACATATTTATTATTTCATTAAAATATTCACGTTTGACAATATTTTATATTAGCAGTCTACTATAGTAAGCTTCAGTAATTTCAAAGTTGCATGTTATGACGAAGTCACCTTTATAATTATGGTTACAAGATACAGTAGCATTAAAAACAAGCAAATCAAGAGATCTCTCATTAACGTATAAACTTCTCCTTAACAATTCCTATTCTATAAATAAAGTTAAACTGAAGCATTTAACTAACACACGTTATCATTAAATAATCTAGGCCTATTAACTGTCGATCCGGAGACTTTAAATATAACTTCAAAGGCGACGTAACCGGCGTACTGTTGCCAATTTATATTAATTAAACTGTATTTATACTGTATGTGTAGTGTATTGTTAAGATTTTGATGCCGAAATTCTATTTGTCGGATTATTAAACACATTATCCGTTTACATCTATCGATCAGGCTAACGGTGTACTAATGGACGGAATTTAATCACGACAAATCGAATGCCACCCGTTTATGAAGGCGAATGACTTAACACCTTTTTTAATACGATTCACACGTTAGCAGTTATAGTTAGTTAAGTTTTTGTATCGACACATTTCACGGTGCGATGTATTGAACTCTTATTATATGAAATGTGATGCCACATACCGGCATCTGATGGGATCTATTATTGTTGATCCACGGATGAATATTCAATCATCGCGCTGCCTCTGCTTGATAGGTTCTGTTCATAAAAAACCTTACGACCGTTTCACTTTTTAATTGTTTAATAACAATAAACACGCAATGGTAATATTACGAAACATTAACAAAAAGTAAACATTTTATTGAACGCCTGTTAAGACGAAAGTTTGTATATCGCGTATAAAAACCGATGCAGTGGGTTAAACTTTCGTAGTAAAATAATTAAAATACACACATTAATACAAATTTGTTAAGGTGTAAAATTTATGTGATTTTAAGTAGTTAAAAACTAGTTAATGAATAATATACATAAGGTTATTCGGAGTTTTTATACAGTAAAGTCATCTCAATAAGAAAATATTTTTACATAAGTTCATCATAATAAAACATATGGGTACAAAAGTAGAAATTGTATAGTAATTAACGCTCCTAATAAAGTGAATAGATACAGAAGAAGAAATAAAATGACTCGTATATGTTTACACATACTTTAATTAAATACTTAATAACCCTTTGTTGTACGGACTTAGCTTTCTAGTCTGTTAGCAGAAAGCTATTTAAAATAAACAGACGAATAAAATCGTTTTAATTACAAGGCACTCTTTAAATAATCTTTGAAAACAGAATAACAAAGTATCCCGGCTTAGTAGCCAGCGCTTTACGAGATCAAATGAGTGCAAAGTGCATACAAAATCGTGATGTGGCCTTTTAATCGGTTCCACGTTCGTTCCCGCGCCAGTTTTTGTATTCGGATTTCATTCGGCCTTCCAATCTGCGGGTTTACGGGAGTCCGTGTTGCAGCCGTTGGCGTGAAAATGAACTTTATTAGAGCGGCGTAAGAGTTGTTTTCGTTTGGATTGATGGTGAAGATGGGGCTACATAAGCGTCCAGTACGAGGTGAAGCAATAAGATAAAGAGGCGGACGCGTTTTGTTTTCAAGCAGCTTCAATTTACGCGGTGCGGTGACCATTAGCATAAGTCGGGAGGCAGAGGCAGCGTGATGAGCGCGCGATTTGCCGTCGGCCGCGTGACGACGCCGCGCCCGCCCTCGCTCCCGCTCCCTCCCCCGCTCCCGCTCGCGCTCGTCGTCTGCGCCGGCGCATCCGCCGCCGGTGTAATTGCGTCCCCCGACACATTTGTTTACTATTGTAAGCCGTGAAGATGCCATCGTACACCGACACCGACTCCTTCAAATTAGCGCGCTAAACGCTTCGCCTCGTTCTCTTTTACTTACGACGTCCTGTTTATAAGATAGTTAATTTTAAAACATTTCTCATTACTTACTTTAACGCCTCACGCTATTCATTTAATACATTCTCATATAGCATCAACTAATAATATTCTTGTTTTAAAGCAACTAGCGCAATAAAATGCAGTGTATGTCATATAAACTAGCCACTGGTTGCACAGAAAGTCACTTACCATCGATGGGCCTACTCCTCTTATTAATTCAATTTGCTATACTAGTAATAATAAGCAATAATAACAACTAACAAATCCAAGAATCCTAACGTTATTAAAGTACTCCTTCATTTTAAAGTTATGTTAGAGTAAAAAATCGAAAATCAGTGAAAAAGCACTAATAATCTTTATGCTGCTCGCAATTAGCAGTACGAATACTTGTATGATTTTAAAAATGCAGCAAAACTTGTCAGGGCTGTATCCACAACAGTGTATATATATTAAAAATAACCATTTTATATTATTCTGTATCAAACAGTTTACCTTGTATTATTTAATTAGTGCGGTTAAAACTAATCATTTACATGTACCTGAATATAATCATTAGGATAACGACATTCTTACTACAATATTATTATTCATGAAATTTCTGAGTTCAAATTTCCTATTAAATGAAAGTAATTAAATAAAGTATATTTTTTTATAATGGGGCGAATAGATAGATATTTTGATTGATTGTGCATCTATTTACAAAAATGTATAGCCTATATAGGTTATTAAATACATGTTAACAGTGTAATACTACGATATCCTTTAAACAGGATTACAGTAATTGTTAAACCACTGACGTCTGCGGCAGAAATAGGGGATGCTTTGTAATACCTAATTTAGCAGCCTATTACTTTAACGTTTTTTATTAATTTTATTTGCATTATGTATTCATAACATACATGTAAACCTCGAAAACATTATATTTGTCAGTTGGCGGTTGAATACCTCTTTAAAGACATACACAATGTTCACAGATTATTTATAATATTGTAAGAATGCTGTAGATAAGAAAATTAGAGTCATAGATAATTGTTTTTATTATGTGTGATAAGGTTTATGAAATCGTGTATAATCTTTAACCATTTATTAAAATGGTTTTCCCTTCGGTTTCGTTGATTGCACAGCCCTCGGCGGGTGCTGAGTAGCGGCGCACGCGCGGGCCTGCGCGCCGTCATTAGAATGTAGCGTCTCGAGCGATTTTCCTACTTTAGATACGGTAATGGCCGTAAAAACAACCACTAAGGAAAAACGTACCGCATAAAAATATTGTATCCTTACCGCTTATATGCCGTCGCCATTTCTGAAAATCATACGGAGCGCACAGCAAGATCGAGTCGGTGCACATATTTTGCCATACAGAGCCCCCGCTAACGAATGCAAGGAGGATTTTAATGTCACTAATGTATATCTCGCAATACATACATTTATGTATTGCGTTAATACTTGAATAAGTAAGTAGAGCGAATTAAAGGGAATTACTAAGTTACTTATATTCACATTTCATCAATATTTTAATTAGAGATTGTTAACATTATTCCCCTATACAAAAATCATTTCTATAGGTTATGTTACAAGATGATATTATTTTTGGAAACCTTTATATACATGTTTGATTTAAATACAACTTTTTCAACGGACTTTACACACAAATTAAGGCATTTAAAAAACCATTAGTTACACATAAACTTCTTAAACAGGTCTCTATTACTAAGTAACTTGCTAAATAATGTTAACTTAATCAAGTATTCATAGTTCGTTAGACCACAACCTTTTTGAAAATGCAAGCATGAATATGAATGACATATCCACATCTCCGGTTCCTTTGAGTCTTATGAACGATATGTTTCCTGTTGAGGCCGTTATATTCCATCCCGTTCTCGGTCAGACCGCGGTCGCAAGAACAACAGCAAAAAGCCACAATTCAAAGTATATCCAATACGGGATGCGATCATTAGATCCACACCATAACCGACACATCCTGAATAGGTAGGTGGCGAAGTGTGCTCGCTCCATGGCGTGCCTGTTTCTACTTCAATCGCAACACGAACTACTTTCGTTCATTCATCATAAAGTTATGAACCTCTTTTTAATAACTATCTACAAATACAATGTAGAGCACGTTAAATTTATCGTACATAGCATAAGTCGTAGGTTTTCCCAAGCATATTTATCTCGATGTAAATTATAGCACTTTTTGTAGCGCTTCGCGCAAGTAAATCATTTACATATCGCATAAATATCGTTTCAATACACAACCAGTCTTTAGACGGGAATTAATAGCGTTAATCTACTTCTTCAAGTAGATCGGCAACTTAATGTAGGTAATGATTAACCGCACCGCACCGTACTGTCACCGTAATGACTAACTGATATGGATAGAATTAAATTATATGTTATTATTTCATCTAATTTAAATTAAAGTTAACTAGTTCGGCTAACGGGCCGCACTGAGCTCTGCTCGAATTATTATTCAAGTAATATTTTACGTACGCGAACAGAGATTATTTAATAAAAAAACAAACTGATCAATTGTTACTCTTTTTTTATAAATAATGGCCCGTTGTTTCTAGCATCGAAATACATTTTAAATCACTACGAATTACTTTGTCGGATAGATAAACCTCTATGCAAATTTTGTCTCATACATTGATTAATCTTAGTGGTTATTTTATTTTCTAAAAAAAACAGACGAATGGGGATGTCACTTGTGAAAATGTTAAGCAACCTATAAACGATAGTAACTAAACCCCAGATATTTCCGATCCCGACAGAAAATTTTCAAAAAATTTTTGAAGATTCAATTGTGGCTCTAAAACATTATCAGCATTTAGCTTATTCTGTAACTAGATGTTCCCAAAAAAAATTTCTTTGAAACTAAACAGTACAAGACATCTATAATTTGTGTATGAAGATTAATATTTGATATATTTATAAATAACAATTAATCAAAATTTCTCTTAACTTCTTTTGAGTTATCTTTTTATAATTGTTAGTGTTTTAATTTATTGCATGCTGTATGTACCTGTAATTGTCTTGTTATGTTATAATTTTATATTATGTAAGTATTTTGTAAAAGTATTTGTACTAATACAAACGCGGGTAAATTAAAAAAAAAGAATATTCACAAGCTGATTTGGTGCTGTGCATATGTGTGACCATGATCATCATGTCAAACAATTCCACATAACTTTATGACAAGTATGAGAATATCACATGTCGTCTATAATTATTGGGTAGTAGATCAATCGACGTACTTTTATCATCGGAAGTGATCACTATGTATGCATTACCTCCATCTAAAGACCACCTTCAAAGGATTTTAAATTTAAATGTGGGCTTGAATGAAACGAATTTGACATTAAAACGCAGTCACGATTAACAATAAAATTATTCATAGCAAAAGCGCCGAACATGTGTCAGTCGTTTAAATAAGAAATAATAATTAAGTAAAAGTGGAAAGTGGCGTGAGAACAGATGGGGTGGCCGCCGCGCTGGTGGTTGGCATACAAATTGAAACTGTCAGATCGGACGATGCCAGCCGGCCAGCCAACCAGCCAACCAGCCGGCCAGCCGATACTCTCACGGAAGCGATTACCCCGACTAAGACAATGGCCGACAAGACGTGCATCTATTACCCTTTTTAAGGTTGTAACAAACTGCTGCCCTTTGAATAGCGTTCAATAAGTAAACGATAATAGTTGTTTAACGTTGCCTTCACGGAGTGTAATAGAATTACAATGATTTCTAAAGTATTCTACAATTATATTCATTTATAAATTCTGTGAATGTCAATCGATACGAATAGATAATATATATCTAACATGTAATCAATCCTTGATGGCTCAGTTTGTAGTCGAACTCAATACACTTCCCGTCGAGGTGCGGGTTCGATCTCTACTGAGTTTGAGTTCAAGAAAAAAATTTTGAACATCCGCCAACCCGCACTTGGCCAGCATCATAGATAAAAGGCACACCTGTATGAACTTTAAGTGAGCTATTGTTATGAATTGTGTAATCAATCAATGAATACTTTTTGACAAATTATATTATTATTATGAAATGTTATTTTTGTAGGCAAATATTTGTTATGATTTATCAGAAAAGCTGTTTTTTTTTACACAGCATAAATTATTTATATAACAAAGTAAAAATTGTACATCGCCCAAAATTAATTTGTAAAATTTTATTTAACGGAAGTACTAAACTGAACTTATTACCTCGTGTTCATTTATTACACCATTCATCACTAGTGATCAATATACAGTCGTAGGAAGCGAAGATAACAACTAAACAAAAATTAATTGCCACCATTAAGAGCATCGGGGTAATATCGACTTAATTAAAACATAATGAAGTTTATGAATATTTCTATCGTTAGTGGATTCGATTACGTTATCATTTCACCTTATAACTTCTGGCAATTAACTTCAAAAGTAGGAAACTAAAATACCTTAAACAGAGTAACGAAAATAGAGGAACGGTTTTCTGTAAAAGATAGATAACTGATAGACTTATAAAACTACTTAGTTTACTTAAAAGTTAAATATTGTATATTACCTATTACCCTGTCATTTCAAGTCATCGATATCCACTGCTGAATTAACCAACCAGGTCTGGTCTTTAACGAAAGGTCTTAAAAATCTCAAAGTTAAACAAGCTACCGATGGTTTGTCTCTACGAAATGAAATCAGAAAAGAACAGATTCATTAATAAAATAATAAATCGCGATATAATGTTAGCGGATTGGTTAGCTTAAGAAGTTGATGTCTGTGGGATATTGCGAGGAGCTTTTGAATCCAAGTGGTAAGTGTTGCTAAACATGTTCATACCATAGTAAAGCTTTGAGAAGAGGAGAAGCCAAGATCCTCACTGAATCCAGCCTCCTATAAAGAAAAACGTCATAACAATACCGACATCTTCCTTAAAATAACTGCTTTCTTGAATATGTGACATTCGCCAATCCACTTGGCTATGGCATATAAAAATAATATTATTAGTGCTCTTTATTTATACCTCCATACCTGTCTAAAGAAGTGCTAATACAACTTTCTACCCTAGTGTTAATAACGAATGTTCCCCAACTGACATATAATATTTACCCAAGTGCGTCAGTTTCTCGGTAGTACGGGTGTAACCTTAACCCCTTTGGCAACCGATGACAAACTGGCTGCGGAACAATATGTACACAATTAAAATATCATTTGATATTCTGCCTGCTGCGAGTGCAGCGGGAGTGCACACCCCCGCCCCCGCCCACGCCCCCGCCGCCACCCGCGCCTGCGCCCGCGTCGCCGGGGGCGCCGCAGACAAACAAATGACGAACAACGAAATGTACTCGCGCACCCCCGCGCAATGCTTAAGCCCTATGCAAAATAAAACACCCGATTGACGTCTCTTTGAAATTTATTAAAAATTCAGACAGCTTACGAATCGAAATAGAGGGTTAAACGCTTAAGAGAAAGGATTACTTTTCGTAATACTTTAAAAGTGTTCGTTATTCCTGCGAGAGGTGTTTATCCAATCCATAAATATCGACCGATCAATTTTGTGAAATTAACACATTTTTAAACAAGTTAAGATACGTTGCACAACAAATGGCAGAGGGGCGTTTTTCGGAATTAAAATTAATAATTCTACATAAATGACTAATTTCTTATTTTACAAAACATATATATTCTCTTTGCTATTTGAATAACGTCACAACAAAATGTCAAACGCATAAAAAAAAAATCAAGCACGGGGAACACGGACACACGGACGGACGAACAGTTGAGTGACCACAATAGAGGTCTTTCTTTCGAAAAAATCCCTTTAAAATACAAACTTAGTGTATAAATTGTTTGACCACCTTCAGTAAATTTTCCTTCATTACTCCATCGCTTTTATTCAGGTTATCAACACGTTACTCAGGCTACGATCTCATCGTCACTTAACATCATCTATATTAAAATTGATTACCCTCACAATATTATGAATAACCGTAATAAAAACCTGGGTTTATTATACGAATCCATATTTCATATATTGAAGCAGAACGTCGATATTCACTGAACCCTTCTCAGCGTGTAGCAAAAACAATATTATACCCACGACGATTTCTTACCAAATTTCGAACTCTGTAAAAATTATACAAGCTTTTAAAACGTTTCACAATTTAAGTTGCAGTTGTACAAAAAAGTATTATTTAAATTAATTAACCTACACTATACACAATTTATGTAAAACAATGCAGCGGAAAAACGTATAAAAGTATTTTATAAAAATGAAAAATGGTTAAAATATAACAATAATTTAATGTAAATAAATACAGATTAGATACACAGATTAGAAATACAGAAAGTGATACACATGTTAGATTTATTCCCATAGTACAAGTTTAACTAAACTCATTAACAAACGCCATTTAAAACTTTTTGTGTAGCTTTATTAAACTCTCTATTATTCTCTAAATAAAATTCATGTATATCTGAAGACTTGGATTGGTTCTCAAACTGAGATGTATACACCGTTTGCATTATGTGAAAGGCTGCTATAAAATCATAGTGTCTGCAGGCGTTATAAGATGGCGGGTCATCTGTTTATGATGATTAGGTGGCGAGCGGTTGCCAGGCAACGGGGGTAAGGGAGGCAAGGGGGGGCAGTGGTCAGAGACACGGCCGCGGGTCGGGGCCGGCCGTTCCTCATACTCGCGCCAGCTCCGTCTCAGCACCCACACCCGCCTTTATAATCAATCCTCTTATACTTACACTATAACATTCTTAATAACTTATACCACGGCAAGTATATCAATTAAAAAACACTTTAAATAATATCGTTCACCGATATTACGATGACTATATATTTGCAAAAATATGAACAAGTTAAGAAGCATTACCCAGCTAATAGCAACAGGGCTTTATTCAAAAAAAAATAATAATTCATAATAAATTCCTACATATCAATTTTAAAAATATATTTATTCTCTTTGCTATTTGAATGATATTACAACAAAATATCAAAAATGTGACTAACATGTCAAACGCGTACGGACGGACAGATATGTCAAAAGAATAGATATCTAGAGGAGAGCGAAGTAGGTACACGAAGTAAGAAAACTGACAACGCCATAACACTTGACAAATGTTAAGAACAATAAGATAAAACTACAATTAACTTTCTCAGATTCTTTTACTCTATAGTGTAACGGACAAGATGTTTTTAGTCAATACAGTAAACCAATTATTGTTTGTATATGCATATCTTATTAAAATATTGTTGAAGTAGTGACAAAAGTTCTCTGTACTTTATTTACACGTAAATCGTTGCTGTTTTATTCTTTGGATATAGCTATAATAGCTTAATTAAACTCAAGTGATACTAAATATATTTGGAATCAATGTTTAGGTTGTATTTGATAGTTTTTCTAGCATTTTTTCTTATGTCAATGCATCCAGCACACACAGCAGATTCTAATCGAGTTCCAAAGACAAAAAGCCTCATCTAATTATGTTAAGATGCTAAACAGCAAACATTTAGCTTGTGGCTAGAAGATAAACATTGTAAGGGTTTTCAACTTAACACATTCGTTTCTTCTTGTTTCAAGTTTAATATTTAGTACAATGTATAAAAATATAAAGAAAAATTTATAAAAGTTTGTCATTTGTTATAGTGTGTACAAAGATACTGTACGGCTAAAAACTTTTAATTCTAAATACTAAAATTTTTCGATGTTTACACAAATCATGTACTTGAATATAAATGTGTTTAAGTGTGTAAAGAAAATTAAGTCATAAGTAGGGTAAAGCTTATTTTTGTTTAATGTATGTGTTTATTAAATATTTATGACAATGTGCTGTCAATACTCATATTAGAGTATGAGAAAGTACGTATATGAGAACGCAACAATGTCTACAATACAATAAACCATCGCACTATCAAGAGAGCATTCAACTCTAACGCGCTACTATTATTAAACGGAATTCGATTTAAAACCGAACCCTCCTAGTCGTTTGTGAAATTGACATTTATTCTTCGTTTTTCATTGTTGCAGCAGTCGGATTCGATCTATTGTTAATTAGCTTAAACGGGCCATGTGCTATGCCGTGTTAAGCGAAATCTGTTATCGACTACGTTTAATAGGAAGCACTTAAATATGGATTAACGAATATTACATATATAACATTTATAATATATTTCAACAATGAAATGTCGGTGTATTGTGGCGCTTTACAACGCGTCGAAAGCGAGCACCACTTTTTATTCTTCTTTATGATACTAGTGCCGCCATCTAGCGATGAATAGGAACACTAAGTAATTTCCTTGTTATTGTACTAAAAACAAGAATTTTAGATACACAAACCGCTAAATTAATTTTAGATAACTTTAAATAAACTTATGTTTATATTAAATGTATTAATTTGAACAAGGTAATATTAAAAACTAAAAGTTACTTGCAATTTAATTGCCTTCAAAGCGTTACTTAAATGAAATCGATGAGGGAGAAATGTTATTGATTGTTTACGAGTAAATGTATAACTTTATTTTCAAATGTCTAGATATGTGCCTAGATGTACCTACTTAGCGAGCTATATTATTACATACGGGAGTTATTCGCTCCCCATCAGGCGGGAGTGCCTCGATTAAAGCCGTAAATACTTTGAGATTAATTATCTCGTAAACAGTCGCAGCGGCGCCCGCCCCGCGACGACTCGGATCGCTCACCTACGCCGTGAGCGCGATACAAATTCAACTTTTCCAATTAAATTTCGTGAGGCATTAATAATTATTTGGGTACATCAATTTGTTTCGTCGCTCGAACACGCCGAGGTGCCGCCTGCTGAACATTCGAAGCAAATGTGATTGCAAACAGGATACATCTATAGATTACTCAAGCAATATGTTTCGTACAATATAATTTTTTTGTCTTTTTTATATTTTTGTAGTGCAGCACATATGTAAACAATTAGGTCGACAGATTTCAACATCTCGGATATTTTTCACTATCTGTTTATTATAAAAGTTCCACTTACACCTGTGCCACCATTGCACAGCTACTTTTTTTATCATTTTATGATTAATATTTACATTTTTATAGCGTTATTGTTTTCTAAAGCAAGTCGTATTATATGAATCACAAAAAACAAATGTTGTTTAAGCTGATAGGTATATCCTTAATTTAAACCGTAATCTATTTAATCGCAAGAGATATCTCACGGCAGAACGAACGTAAATACCGGAGATTCTCAACTTTAGAATGAATTAAATTAAACTTGAAAATGAAATATTAGCACTTTAACGTATAAAATTTAATACCGCTAAGTTATAACGTGATTATTCAACTTCTCGGCAATTTCCAAAAACATCTGGAAAATTAAATTCAGGGAGCGGGGCGACGGCAGCGCCTCCTTTGAGCGCCGCTTCCGCTTTTGTGCTCGCCGGGCGGAGGCGCTCGCTCGCCACTTCGCACTGTGAAATTAATTTTCTTCGTCTTTATGTAATTTAATTATAAACATTTCAATATGGCGCTCGGGGAATTTCTGCTTGGGAGAGAAGTTAAATAGAAACGTTTGATACTTATCTCCTAATACACTTCTGAGATGATTGTACGATTTAATCTTAATGAAATATTTGATTAAATAGATACTTTATAATTGAATCCAAAAGCTTTAATAAATTGGCGCTAAATTTTCGTATATAAGCGATCGGCGCCGACCTTTGGAACAGCGCCAAATGGTTTTTTCTGTATTGCATTGCATCTAACCTGCTGCTTGACCCACTCTCGTAAGGTTATTTGAAAATAAACGTTACAGTCTTACATTTATTATATTTCGCTTAATAACATAAATACTAATTCAAAATGTTTCAACGTTGATTATAATGACGAAAATGTTGAAATTGCTCAGTGTTCAGCATTAAGTTACATCAAATATACACAAAAGGAGGTTTGTTACAAAAGTATACACTTTCAAATATTTATTCTCGTTTCAAAATCAGATACGGTCCGTTATTTAACACAAGTCCTTTGGCAAGAGAGTCGGTGACATTCCATCTGCAAAATTAAAACTATCTGTTTGTATGAGTGCATGGGTTGTATGGGTTGTATGGAGTGCGCAGTTAACAGATGCCACTAACGCTCGTGCAATTTTGCTCTTAAACCGTTCACGCTCCGGCGATGAGAGGCGACATCAAACATGCGCGTTGCCTGCGAACCTTTTGCCAGCTTATCTCTCATTCACTATCGGGATCTTCCAAAAAATATCTACTACTCCGCTCATTGTGCGATGTTTATTAAATTTCATTTTACGTTTATACAACAACACTTTTGTCGGCGACTTTTTGTGGCGATTTGGGACATTTTACGGGTGGATTAGCTCGAGTCGTCCTTTGTGAGCGACCGGCAGCGATGTCTTTTTGTATGTTCCGTATTATGGTTTGCTATTGCGCGTATTATGTCATAACACAAGTGCCCCGAGCGAGCTCTACAGATTTTTTTTGTCATCTCATTTCATTCTAAATTGAATTCTGTGTTGACAATGTCATCGCAGCAGACATCCTGCCTTTTTGTTCATATTTTTTATACACAGTGCAATTTAAAGTTACTTGCGGAGGTAAGTAGACGATCCGCACGTAAGACAGACAAGTTTTGTTTTTATACATGTTATATTAAATTTTTTCAGAGTTTTTATAACATACCTGCTATAAATTAAGTAAATTTTTGTATCTTTCAGAGTGCTTGAAATTATTTTAAATATATGATTCTTTTGCATGATGCAAGATGATAACGGGCCTGTAAATTTCATGAACTTATCCCATAATACTCTGGCACTTATAAGTATGACTACGGAGACAAAGTATTGCTGGTAGATCGACAATGATGTTAATAGCCAGCAAGCAGGTAGATTTAATGAAACCTATATAAACATTTAAACTTCTCTACTTGTTACTCTGCAACAAAACAAAATACATCTAGGACAAGCGATCATCGACTGCGAAGTTTTTTTACTCTTTTAAAGTTAATGAAAAATTACTTTTTGCGTATAGTATTTGAGTGGTCATTGTTGTTAAAATATTAGTAGCATGAAATGTATAAAAATTATCTATTAAATTCTAAACTAACACCTTAGATTAAACAATCCTGGCCCTACGGTGATACTAAAGGCAATAAGACTTACAACTCCGCCCCTACCAAAACAATCCTGTATTTCGGTGTCTTCGCTAATGGCGTAACTTCGACAGTCGAAGTTAGTTGGAGTGTTCTACAGCTGCAATAAAGATAAATCCAGCAATAATATGTTCGGCCGGGCCTTACGTGTGGGATTGGCTGGGCACGAAATTGAATTTACATGAAGTCTTAAGTCGACGCCGATTGAGACGCCGCGCATTGAACTGTCTCAGCCAGCCGGCAATTACAAGTTTAGCAACTGTTATACTACGATTATGCGGTTGGGCCTGTTGAGTCCTCGCCTACAACTGCCTACAAACACTTAGTTACTTCGACGCATACCATTAATACGGTTATCAAAATCCACAGACAACGAAAACTGAAGGGCTCTACAAATAATCTATGTGAAGCGTAAGTTTTACACGGATAGTGAGCAGCAATCATCCTCGGTGGAAGACGCCTGTAATCCAAACGCCGCAGGGCCAATGCCGTATGGAAGGACGTACCATATCCCTTGATCCCGTTGTTTACCAGACATTAAACAGATAACAAGTCCGCGCCCTGATACCGTCGGAGAAGATTAAAGCCACCGTGCTGCCGTAATCCGAACTTCGATTAATTTCATCCAATACTGAGGGAGCACGTCTCTGCTTGCTAAATTATTGAGAGCTGTGCTTCGCTTAATTCAATATAATTCGCTCGTACTTGATTATTATTTCATCTGTGTTTATTTTCTTACGTTTGCTTACACAAACGCTATACTAAATGTGCAGCTTATCACTATGTGTAGTATAGGTTGAATTTTAGCCTATTGTAACAAAAATGTATTACAAAAGAGTTGCAAATTCACAACTATCACGATTTTTATGACTTTTCTCTAACGGATTCTATGAAAGCTATTGATTAATAATGAAATAAATATCTCTATAAATTATAATACACAAGTTGCTCTTATGTTGTGAATATAGCGATAATATTCTTCTTTTATGAATGGATTTTATTATTAATATAAATTGACTAGATACCAAGAAGCCCAGGACAGGAAAAGGAGCAAGACTTTACTACATAAATAAACAAAAAGATATTTTTTTATTTCCGAAACACTGCTCTGTATTTAATTTACGGTTATTTATTTATGTTCATTGAATATGAATAAAAATAGTTAATGCTGCAACCTCTTCTAGTAACAGATATTACAAATAGTAAAAAATACTATAAGGCTTCGAATGTGGTTTTTAATGGAAAATAATATAAACTGTTAGGAACGTCCTACAGTAGCAACATAGGGATGAAACAAAAATTTTCTCCCATAGTAAATACGTATACAAAAATAGATACAGTAATAGAATTTAACGAGAAGACTAAATGGATAATATTAAACTAGTTCTATTTGCGTTCAATAGTTAAAGTAGTAATCAATTGGGAGATACACGAGGCCTCTAATTATGTGGTCCAAGCGGGTCCACAAGACACATTCCAATATTTGTGTTGAACGTCTTAAATCAGATTTGCGTCTGTAACAAGCGGCCAGGTATATTTGTCGACCGATGAAATTTAGTTTGCACTGATCAGATTCAAGTCATGTTTCTGCTGTTTCAAGCAACGGTAACCACATGAGACTCACAGAATACCTACCTACATAAATTTAACCTCTGGTTCCAATAACTTCGTTACTCGATTTACATACATAGTCTCCGTGGAAAACACGTCTCACCTGCTTGATGTTATAATGAGCTAAATGAGATAGCTAGCATATATTATTTAACTCTTAACAAAAACTATCATATAAAAATGTGTATGACAAATTGTTTAGAAACGGCAAAGGAATTTCAATTATGTTTTAAAAATTACCATTTGTGAAGAATGTTTTGATATATCATCCACTTTATGGTATCTGATACCAGATGATACTGTAGTCTATCAACCTCATAGTTTTCAAAGGAAATCTTAGAATATTGGTTTATTACAAACATTACTTTTAAAATAATATTAAGAATTTGTACGGCGCTGAGCGACCAGTGGAAGTTGCAAATGAAACTCCGTCCTCCGGAACACGAGACAATTTATTTCATATC
>DWHU01000273.1:0-22425 GCA_018247975.1 Parides photinus
ATTGATATCCACTCGTTCTCCTGTGAACAAGACGATATTCAGCGGCGTAGGGCCGGGACATAATTTTTTTTTTATATTGATATTCACTCGTTCTCCTGTGAAAAAGAAGATATTCAGCGGCGTAGGGCAGAGACATAATTTGTTTTTTTTTATATAGATATCCACTCGTTCTCCTTTGAAAAAGAAGATATTCAGCGGCGTAGGGCCGAGACATAATTTGTTTTTTTTTATATTGATATCGACTCGTTCTCCTGTGAAAAAGAAGATATTCAGCGGCGTAGGTCCGAGACATAATTTGTTTTTTTTTTATATTGATATCCACTCGTTCTCCTGTGAAAAAGAAGATATTCAGCGGCGTAGGGCCGGGACATAATTTGGTAGGGACATAATTTGGTATTAAGGGTGATCATTTTCTTTGGTCAATCTCTATTAAAGTACCATTAACTCCGTTAATTTATTTTTCACTCTTAATATAAAAGATAAACAAAAAAAACAAGGGATTAAAAAAAAATTAAATACATGCATAATAAATAACAACTTCAGTGATTCGGTTTGATCCGTGAAACATAGGTAGTGCAACAAATCTCAAATTTTATAAAGTAGTTGAAGTAGATCGTTAGACAACTTTTGCAAGACATAAGACAGAATTTGTACTAAGAGTAATCTCCTTCTGCTGCTTTTTGTCCTTTGACAAGTACTTCATTATCGGATGAGTTGACAAGAGCTACTAATGATTTCACTATTGCGTTTAAAATTATATCATTATTTGCAATTTGTTACATCTCTGTATTTTTTGTAGTAGATAGACTTTTTGTTATCATAGCAGGCATTTTCAATGGTTTTAGCTCCTAGAATCCTACCGCTGAAATAATTCAAGCGGAATACTGTATTAAAGTGATATAGTAAATAAAAAAAAATCTATTTATAAACCATATTTATTAAATAATTTTGAAAACATTTTTAAACAGTCTGTGGTCTACACCAACAACTTCTACATACATAACTCTACTAGGATGTTAAATACAAGTTTCATTGAACTTAAGTAGGTAGTAGTACATGACCTGACCTAATGATATTAATTGACTATGAACGTTATCTCATATCCATGGCTATACATGAATTGGCGAGCTGGGATGCGATGAGATGTGCTGAACAAAGTTCATGTTAAGAGAAAGGTTCAAGACCCTGTGTACCTGCATCTCTATCAACTACAGGTAAAACTTTTGCTCCCAATCAACTGTTTTTGGCTACATGGACTGTGATAGGTAATCAAACTCAAACCTTGCTCCCATGGTTAAAAAAAAATCGTAACATTTTTTTCTTATTTTGGGGGTTGAGGCCTTGAAGATCTTGCATCTATCCAAGTCAATTCCGTGTTCCTTGAAAAGGATTGACAACAGGTCCGTTCGACGGTATACCATTTTCATTTAACTGTGAATATATAAATAAAGAGAATATATAAATAAAGTACAAGTGTCTGGTGTTGTATAATAAATTAATTATGTTGCTATTCCCATATCTATAACACATAATTGTTAAATTACACCTCCACTTGTAGAATATCTAACGGAAAGCCACTACACATACTAAGACAGTTATCAAAGTAATTAATAAAATCTTAAATGATGTATCTACTGTGGAGTTGCAAACAAAAAGCACAGCAGCGATGAAAGCAGCCTTTAGATTATTATTTGTAGTTCTGACCATCTGTATCGAGCAGGTCATCATGTCCATGAATCTAGAAAAAATACTTTTTACAATGTTAGTACAAAAACGAGTGAACCATTCACTTGCTTTCATGCGAGTGCGTATTTCTCCGCCGTTTAGCGAGTCGGGGATGATTCCAGGAAGTATGGCCTTCGCACTCATGGCTTTTTTCTCGGGAGGCATCATAGGTGGTTGCGGTGGAATCGTTTGTATTTGTGGTGCCTGTACAATTGTAGGATTTACAGGAACAAAATTTAGGGCTTCTTTACTATTTTTGGGTTGAAAAAGTTGTAATTTAATCAGCCTATGCTTTTCGGGATTTTTGAAGCATAAAGATGGTTTCAATTCTGTTAAATCTAATTTAAGAGATTTACATAGCGCTTCAATTTCAATCTTTAATTTTAACTTCAGGTTTGGTTCTTGATGAAGTTCTGCCAATACGTTCGTTACGGCCATGGTCCAAGGATTAGGAGGTTTGAACATAATACTCTTAGCACAGGAGTTTAGTATCTTAGCTACAAACGGTACAACGTAATACAATTCTTGTTGGCCTTTATGATGAGCTTCAAATAAAAGTACTTTGAGATCGAGATCAAGGATTGGTTGATTGCGTGCTAGTGTCAACATACCTAACCAGTGGCCGAGATTATTTAATCGAGAACGATCGGAAAGTTTAGCTACGCTTTTGTCGAAACGCAACAAAACTTTTATGTTTCGATAAGTTTCTTTCATCACAAGATTACCAACCTCATTGATTTTAAGAACGTCAAGAAAGTTTAAATACAAAGCATGGAAGTTAAATTCGATAGATACTCTCTCCATAACAAGGTACTGAGATAGCCACGGATAATAGTCTTCAGTAATTAATTCTTTAAGCTCCTCACATTTAATCTGAACATTGAGTTGACACAAGTTATTAAAAATAAAAATTGATCTGTCCTGTATGTATTTAGGCGGTGCATTAATCTTATCATTTATATCTGTAGCTGTTAACAGTGTATCAATGTAAGTTGCATTAGCTATTGATGGCTGGCTGCCAATGCCACCTGGCATGCAGCTGAGAACTCTTGTAATAACGGAGTCAGGGTTTGGTCCACCAACTGCCCTGTTAAAAAAACATTACTTAATGAATAACATTATTTTCGAAAGATTATCTTAAGGTTCAAAACGAAAAAATAAATGTATCTTAGTTTAAACTGGAAATAATTTGTTGGTAGGTGACATAGACATAGTTATGTTATTGTATATATTGGCGGCTGGACGATATTAACACAAGTAGCCATAGTAAAGTACATTTGGAACCACAGAAGTACGTTTAAAATTAATTACAAGCAGCGACACGACTGCACTGGTCGAACTGTGGAATAATAATGGGCCCCACATATTTTTTTTTTTTGGATATTTTCATCCACTCATTTTCCTTGAAAGAAGATTAAGAGTAACACCGGACTTGAGGGAGCAGAGGTGCTAGCCTAAGGCCTCTTACTAGTAGCTAAGCTCGAGGGCTCCCTCGGGAACCTCAGCACGGGCTGATACTTTTATTTACAACCGGGCTGGGGCTCCGTCGAGCTTCTTTGACGCTTCGACAATTGCTCCGTGGAGTGACTAGGCTCAAGGACTTCCGAGCGGGAACCTCGGCTTGGGCTGTCACTCAGAGCGCGTTTAGCATCCGTATCAAGGGTGCCCGAGAGGGCCGAAAGTCTTTAAGAGACTGATGGGTCGATACGAAGTCGGGACGTTTGCCGACTTTGAGGGTTTCAAGAACCCTATGACCACGGCGTTCTTCTACTCTGTGGGGTAGAATCCGTTAATCATAGCCACGTTATAAATCTAAACCAATACCCTAATGATATTGGTCGTAAGGACTTTGAAAACATTATTTGTTACGCCATCGGATCGGCCCCAGCACAGCGTCAATGGCAGTATTTACTGTATATCGATCAGTAACAAGACTATCTTTTAACATTATTCCTAATTTAATACAAGAGCAATATTAAAAGACGATCTGTCTAAACAATCATTTAAAAGGTCTTTCAACTAATTAATCAAGCCCCAAACGTATCGACCAGAAATAGTTTCATTCTCTTTACGATAGATGGCGCTCGCCAGGCGCCGACGTATATTTATACAACAAATAATACAGCAGCATGCACAGGATTATGACACTGGGCATACGGCGGAGTACTCGGTCAGAAAAACTTTTTCCTTCATAGATTTTTAGCATAGCCACAGCCACGCGACGCATGTCTATAGTGAAAAAAACAAACTACTCATTCATTTACAGATTAAATTTATGCGCCTATCCTTTTTTAAATATAATTGTAAAATATCGTCATAGAAACTGGATTACATTTATTTCTATCATTAATGCCTACCTTCAGACACAATTTGAATCTTTTCACTAAATGACAATTGTCAGAACATGATTTTTAAATTTTTCAACACAAACCACGCAATCAAATAACATTTAAAAAAAAATCAACAAGCGCACTAATAAAATGAAATCACTACAATTATTATAGAAACTTAGTAATAAATTGTTAAATGTACACACTTTCAAATTATAAATTGAAAAATCTTCTAAGAAAAATATAAATATACTGGCGCAAATAAAATTGTAAACGATGCTTATCACATGAAAAAAGCAAAATGGCCCCCGCGAAATAAAACATTTCTGCTATTTAAACAAATAAAACCTTACTAAACAAAAATTCATAATGTGCGTACGTGATTTATTAGATTTCCGTCAATTATTTTTACTCGGAATATAGGCAAGGAACATTTCCGATTACTGCCCGCAACTGCAGAACTTTCGTTGGCTGCAGTTGGACTCGCAGCTTTAATATTCATGGGTGTGCGTTTGCAAAATGTGCACGGACACCAAAATTACTACATACATGCGAACAAATCTCCTGCAGAGCGCGACGGCATGAGTTGCTTGGTTAGGTAATTATTTTGCAGCGTCGCTTGCTTGTCGGCAAACGTAATGTTTCTGTGCTTGTAAATAGATAATATTTATAAAATATTAGGCGTATTTAAGTTATTATATTTTGTTTATAGTTAGTATTAATTGGAGTCATCTAAAACGTACGAACGTGTCATTAAAATATCTGTGAATGGCAAGTAAAGCACTGTGTTTCTGCCTACAAGGAGAGCGCACGCCTCTGCAATAACATAAATTTATCATACTAAACATGAATATTCGTTATCATAGTGATGTTTTTCATTAAAAAAGATAAGAATAGCAGCTAAACTTAGTAAAGTCATAAATGGTACCTTAATGATGCTGTAACCGGAACAACAGTATTCTGGTTCAATAATGCAGCCAAAGGAGGCGGTAGCACAGGTCTTTGCGGCTTAATAGGTGGCTCTTGGCTTTGCAGCCCATATTCAATATATTCTATCAAATGCGGTGGGAAGTCACCGAAATGAGGGATAGCACGCACATGCTCACAATATTTATGATATATTTTTAAACATGATTTGAATCTGTCAAGTGCAGCTATTCCAAAATAAAACATTTTGGAGCCCATTGGTTTTCGTAGAGCTTCAAGAACAAATTGCAGCGCTAAATCCAATAACACAGAAGTAGGAAGAAGACTTTTCTCTATAATACCTCCCAACAACAGTGCTGTTATGTGGAGCGCTTTATCTGGGTAGTGAGAGAAAAATTTTAATTTCTCGAATAGGTTCTTCAGCATACATGCATACACCTCCTGTTCTCTTTCATTAGGAGAATCTTGAAATTTCCTAAGCATTTCCAAAACTTCTTCAAAGGGTGGAGTCTGATGTGGAGGATGGTTATAAATACGCTCAAAATAGCTATTCGCCACATCTTCTACGTCTTTTGAAAAAGAATTAATAGTTTCAGGAAATTGAATAGAATCCGGTAATCGTGGTTTGTCCATCGGGGGAACATGTGGTGTAGGAGTCAGAGCTCCCATATTAGCAATATTAGCATTAGGTGGTAATGCCATCATAGAAAAGGGGCTGTTCGGTTCTTGTTGTCCCAATAATCGCGACGCTGATTCAGGGGCAGGAATTAATGAACCTAATGTACCTGGAAAGACAGAGTTTGAAGGTGCCCCTAAGGTCATGTTCGCGACGCTCGGCGCAAGATTAGCTATGGAATAGACATGTGGAGTGAAAAGCTGTCCACCTAAAGCAGCGGGGTTAAATGGTCCCTCTATAACTCGCGCACGAGGACAGGCAATGCCTGTAATCGTTGGTATTGTTTTACTTATTAATAAAGCATGACAATTCGCAATCACACTGCAGATTGCTTCTTGTAATTCTGGTAAAACATTAGGTATGCACAACTGCAAACAGGTTATCATAGTCCCTATAGTCTCATGTTGCAATTGTGCAGCTTTTGGTAACTGCCCATCAGGCGGTGTTCCTAAAACTCGTGAACACCGCTTTTGTAGAAATTTAACCATAGCTGATACGAATTTTTCGCCATGGAGCTTTATTTTATCAGTCAACCATTTATCCAGTTTGAGGTACTCTCTTCTCGATGCTAGACACGCTAAGTCAATGGCGAATGGAAAATACTGTTCATTCAAAAGCAATGAGAGACCTTTCAGATATTGCGCCACATCTAATATTATGGACAGTTTTGACTGATCACTATAACCACGTATGTACCATTCTACCATGGCATGCATAACAATCGGCTTTATATTGAGATTTTGAGAATGCCGCCACGTATGCCGTAAAATTATATCAAAAGTTGGACGATTCTCTAAAAATATTTGTATAAGCATACACAGTAGTTTTTTTCGAAATAAGGTAATCGGTGGACTAATTTTCAACAAGGCTAACATCAAAATGTCAGGGCAATTCTGCACTGGGAATTTAAAAAGCTCATAGACTTGCGTGTAATGTCCTCTTTCTGATGCATTTAACAGCAACTCTACTAGCCAGAGGCAGCGCCAAGTCGATATTTCTTTATTTTTACTTCTTAGTGGAGATTCTATTGCGTCGGAAAAACTGAAGATATCTGGATGTTTCAGGATATTAGATATCAAACTCATTTGTCCTTCAAGATTCGTCCACCTGCAGCATAGATTTTTAGCCAGAAAAATGTTACTTGGATATCCAGTAGATCGCAAACCCAAACGTAAAATATTGAACAATACAGTTAAACCTTGTCTATCGGGAATAACAAACTTTGGGTGGTCTAGCTGCAGAATGACTTCTTTCCAATTCAAATTTGAGGCAAGTTCTTTAAGTGTCTGTACAAAGACCATTGCATTCCATGATTTACCAAATCCATAAATAGCCTCTCTTTTATCTTCAGGATATACCGAAGATATTCCTGGGATTTGTTTTTGTGGCAAATCAGGTAATACAGCATGGTAACGCGCCATCATTGAAATAATTTTTGCAACATCAGCAGCAGTGGTTTCACGTGGTCCGAAGGTCAACATGTAGCTTTTGCATTCACTAACAGATGCCGTAAAATTGTAACCAATGTCACAGATGATTCCAACCAAATGATTTTCCGTCATTGCGCCCGCCATATCGTCGGCTGTACTCATTTCTTTCAGTGTAGTCTGTGTATCGTCAGGATACAACAATGGAGCTAACACTATCGGAACAAGTTCACATAGAAAGTCAAAAAGTAACTTTTAAGAAACAAGAACTTTGTTACTGGCGCAAGACGAAAGGTCTAATACACTAAGCTAATTTAGTTAGAGTTAGGCGAGTTAGCAAAACTTCGGGACTACATTCCTGGAAACCAGTTCGCTCTACTTGATGCCCACGTTCTGCAAACAATATCACAAATTTTAAAAAAAAATCACCAAAAGATGAATTGCACAAGACTAAATTTATTTTACAAAGTATCATAATCATGAATTCAATATACATATTTATACAAAGATTACTCGTAATTAAGGAAGCAATGTAAATTTTGGAAAAAAAAAGAACAAGAAAACCATTGAATTGTTTTAAAGACTGGTATCTAAGAAAAAGGAAATTTATAAAATAGATAAAAGTGAAGACAATGCCAGTCTCTAGCATTAGATTGATAAAATACTTTTGATAAAAATATAGCACATCAATCGAAATAATGTTTATTTTTTAGCAAGAATCAGAAACTTTCACTCATGTACAATTGTTCTAAATGCATATTTATATTTGATTGTCAAGGCACATCTACTTACATAAACAAAAAAAATCGATTATGCGGGAGTAACTATTGAAAGGAATTGAATAAGTGGCATAAATAGCAAATATGATATTTTATTGATAATTACATAACCCGAAAAATATATCCCGTGATAAACTTGACACTTTTAAACATACAAGGTGAATATATTAAATTTTAAAATAAATATGCCACTGATCACAAGACTGCTGAAATTTTTTTGCCTTTTAAATTTAAAGGCAAATCAAATACATTAAAATATTATTTTATATAAAAGAGAGAACTTACAAATGGTACATAAACTCTGTCTCGTTTTTCCACAACATGTTTTTCTCTGAGTATATTACATAATAAGTAAATATCTATGTAACATAATTAATGTTAAACCATTTCTTAACTATATGTAAGAAATATTTTACATGTTATCTAAAGTGTACTAAAAAGTGACTCACCTTTTTCACAGCGATTAAGATAATCATCAACAGCACAACAAACCATCGTTGACTTAGCTGGATGGTTCAATAAAGAAGTGAGGTGCTGGGTGAGTGGGGATGCGTGACCCACTTTTAACTGATGAGGTTGTGCCATCCGAATCCCATGAACTCTTAACTGCTTCAGCAAGCAAACATTGAAGTAACTGGTTTTCAGCTTCCAAACCACAAAAATTTACTACCTGGTTATCAATTAAAATAATATTAATTTGTAGATTTCTTTTTAGTTTATTAATCACAAGGAAATTAATAAAAATATTTACATGACACAAATAAAAAAGAATTTTAAAATTTTAGACCATTTAAAACAATATATATTATGTATGGTATCAATCTTGACTGGCCGTTTAGCTCAATTGGTAGTGTACCTGCCTACTGAGTAAGAGGTTGTGGGTTCGATTCCTGCCACGGACAATAAATTGTTCTGAGTCTGGGTGTTTTCTATGTATGACATGTATATATTTACCAAAAAAATGTATTTACATAAATATGTGTTACGAGTTGTATTATGAGTACTAGATAGGTAGTCTATCAGCTTTCTAGTACTCATGTACCTCACTCATATACTTGTAACACATGCGAGTATACTCTGCTTACTTTGGTACTAAACAGTTTTGTATAAATTGTCCAAAGACATTTATTTATTTACTTATCATACAATAACTACATAAACTATAAATATTAATACTAAATGGCATGTAAAAAAAAAAACTTAATTATATACTTCATTGCTCTATGAATAAGACAAATTATAAAACCAAATTGCACTAGGAGTGATGAAGTCTACGATGTGAAACTTTTCATAGAGGCTGTTGATCGATGAAAACACAAATTAGCACCGTCCACCATTAGCAGGGTATGTGTGGGTAGGTGTGGTGACTGAATTATGGAATTGATTGTCAGTGTTATCCTTAGCAGCTTTAAAATGTTTTCAAAGTTTGCAATAATTTTTCTTCATTTTTCTTTTCTTTTTTTTACCATCGGAAAGATTGTATTCTAGTTCGCCAGCTTACCCAGGTATAAAAGAAAACAGAAGTCCATAATAACTTTGAATTTTTCAAATTGAGCATTAGAGTTTATATGAAATGAAAACAGAATTATAACTCTGAATTAGAACCACGTGGCGAAAGCACGTGGCGAACGCACGTGGCGAAAGCACGTGGCGAATCGCGTTCAACATGGAGACAGTTGAAGAAAATAAAATGGAATAATCGATTACATCTCACCTATTGACTCTTTACTCGTCTGCTTAAGGTTCTTCTCACTGAAACCAAAAACAAGGTTATTAATATGAGATAAACTAAGCGTTGCAGAGTCCAAGTTTAGAATTCTTATGAAACTTATAAGCTTATGAACCTTTCTCGATTTTTGGCTGGACAAAAGTTCTTATTTAAGTTATTAATAAACTTAAGGTTAACATAAACAAATTATATTCTAACTTAATTAAAGATATTTTTGTTCTCTATAACCATGTAGTCAACTCATCAGATGAGAGATTGCCCATTGAATTAATAAGACAATTTTGAATGTATTGTACCAAATGAAGAAGAGTTATAATAAAGTTGCCACCCGCTAAAAATTATGCATCTCATTATATTATTGTATTTTCTTTTGTTAATAAAACCGTAGTACATTATATAGAATTAAGGTTTGATAAACAAGATTAGATATGTAATTATAAATATTGTTATAACTATTACTAGATATAAATCCGACCTTAAAACAGCCGCAATAAATAAATGTTTGTAAAATTTAATTATTCGATTTAATTCATCAATTTAATGTACATTATATTCCTATTAAAATATAACTTCAAAGCGTAAAATGATAAAGAAAATGAAGTAATGATTATTAACCATAAATATAAGGTATCTGTGAATATCACCGAGTTTTTTAATCTATTTAACTTGATGATAAATAAATTGATAAATAAAAAAAAATAAAATAATGTGAAGTCTGATCTGACGTGAAATCACTACTGAAGATTTAAGGTTGGTTTTCTTTTAATTCAACATTTCGGATTTTCCGTTTATGTAATTTTTTAGGTCGATGAATACGTTTATTGTACATAGGCATTTACATCAGATTTAGTGCTAAGGTTTTAGTTGGATGGGCCTCTTATTTCGTGTAGAGTATCATCTATCTCAAATTACATTATACCTGTAATGAATTGTTATTAAGAATTCTTGCCGTCCAAGTCAATTCCGTGTTCCGTCAAAAGGATTGACAACAAGTCCGTTTGACGGTATAACATCTTCATTTAACTATATATATTCAGACAAAAGAATGTTGGTAAAGCAATGAGATCAAATTATTTTGGTTTTTACAGATGTTACCGCGTCAGAAACAATCGCCAGCTACACACATGCACATGGACAGTGTTGATATACTCCAATATATCAACACTGTATCACTCTATGGAGAATTACCGCACCTTCACGAAGACAAGAAAATGAACTTAGGTCTTTGGTATAAATTTAAATGCTTTAAGTCTTTATTAATTCTAAAAAAACAAAAAACATTGTAAATATAAATCAGTTGCTGCATTTATTAAATTAATCATAATTGCATGAATGTGTGTTGTTTCATTTCATCTAAGAACGTTTAACTACTAGCGCAGTATAATTCTGTGTATACCATACTCACCGATGCTGCATTGTTATGGGCAAGTGTATCACATACCATCAGGTGAACATCACACACGTCTCGACTCTTTATAGAATAAAACAAAAATCTAATTATAAAAATTTAATAATAACTGTGAATGCCACAAATTATTAACTAAACTATAAAAAACTAAGAAATATAACTTGCAAAAAAATAATTCCTTAAGATAACTAGACATTTTAGGATAGATTGTAAGAAAAGACAAATTATATAATAAAGAACTTAAAGAGAATAATTAATATTAACAAAAAATATATTAATTCATCATATGCTTTATATTCTCAAAGTAAAGGTGCATTTTATATACAAAACAATGATAAATTATTAAAACAGGTACCATACAGTTTCTATTCAAATGTATATCTGTGACCTATTTTTAAATATGTAAACAAACAATCAAAGCAAAGTAATTTGCGAAAAACTTTTGTTTGTACTTCAAAATGCAGATACAACATTCGTTTACCATGACTGAGTTTGATATAGATCTTTACTAACACCATTGCCCAATATTTTAAACGTTAATTCGAATTGATTCAAGAAACATCCAGTTTTAAAGATTTAGAAGTTATTTAAGAATGACTTAATTTATGTACACAAAAATGTTAGGTTATTCAAATAGATGGTTTGAAATGAAAATTTGACAAATTTACTTGACAATAAAGTCTATATCGTTTTTAGCCATAGTATAACGACAAACAGAATCACAAAAAAACATAACTGGCTAATGAAATGAATTAACGTGCTGGCTAATGAAATAAATAAGCAGCGCAGGCCTGGCACTAAACAAAAATATTTATATATTACATTCGGGGGCGGGCAACATAGACATCGATCATTTTACATCAATACATAATATTTTTCGTCACTTATTTCGAGTCTTATCACTTTTCAATTGAATGTAATCTCAATTTAAGTTTAAAACCGAAGATTTACCCTTCGGATACCTAAAAAAAGAGTTTTTGGCCATTGTGTATAGTATACATAGTAAATGATTGATACAATAATGACACTGTTAACCGCAGGCCTAGTGCAATGTATCCATCAGAAAAGAATAAGAAAGAATGTAATTGATAGCAATAAACTAATATATCTATATTATATACGTCATCTGACGGCAATAGGCGACCTGCAAAAGCTTGATTTAAATGCATGGATGTAAGCAATAATTCGCAAAGCATTTAGTTTTACATCATTGTGTTGTATAAAACACACTTGTTTGTTGACCATACAAGTTGTTCCTATCATTAACTTGATATAATTCGACTAGTTGCATAGCGAAAACTACATTAATCTAATTATTTCCGTTGTCCATTAAATGCATGAAAGCTAAATTGTACTGATATATACAAGAACTTTTTTTCCACAATTGGTGTTCTTGGCACAAATTGTACATTCAGAAAACATATTTACTAGTTAAAGAGTTTATGTATATGTTCAAAATGAATACAGTTGTATAACATAAATATTTTGCTTGTTTACGAAGTAAATAGAAAGTGGGAGTATTTCCTCGAAATATATTTTATAGATAGATTGGCAACGCTTTTGCTTCCATGGCACTGTTTAGTCTTAGTAAATTTTAAAGCATTAAATGTAAGTATTTACCTGTAGGAAAAGTTAATAAGATAGTTGTGAAGAAGGCAATTAAGTGCTTCAATGTTATTTCTTCTCTCTTCAATGAAACAAGTAATCTGCTTCATAGTCCAAAGGTGACAAAAAGCCTTGATTATTGTGGGCAAATTCATTGTAAACTGTTAATTACATTTTAGTGGTCTACACACTCTCCTCAGCCTTACTTTTTCAGGTTTTCTCCAGTTTTCGTAGTAGTCATTACGCAGGCGGTTATCGACTGCTTTTTAATCTTGTATTCCTTAATTAGTCTTTTGTCGTGTTCCGGCAAAATATTTTAAAATGCAATTTTTTCTACGGATTCACTGGCAAATGTTACATATTGTTTAGCTAGGATCTTTGCAGCATTTCCAACATTGTCCTCCTGGAAAATAATACGACAAATAAATTATTGATTCCTATCAAAATAACCCACCAAAATAATAAATTTAAGACTTTTATTATTTTACTTCTTTTTTAATACAAAACTGACAACTACACACTTTTTTTATTATCTGTATTTGATAGTATTTATATATTATTATTTATTATTAATTGGGAAGAATATGGCTTAAATATCAACGGCAGTCACTTATATCACTTAAGATTCGCTGACGATTTGGTTTTACTAGAGGAAGATAACTATAATACTAACTATAGCCGAAAAAAGTATAGAAGCAGACCTCGGAATGAAGGCAGGTAAAACAAAAATGAGGACAAACTCCATAGAAGCCGATGTAGTACTAGACCGAAATAAACTAGAATATGTTCAACAATATATGTACCTGGGACAAATTATTTACCCTAAAGATATAATGTCCAAAGAATTTAACAAAAAATAGCTAGTGAATGGAAAAAAAATCTAGTCTCTAAAGAAAATATTAAGAGCAAAGAACTAGGCTTAAATGTAAAAAGGAAAACTTTTAACACCTGTATTCTTCCATTTTTAACATATGGCTGCGAAACCTTGTCCCTCTTTAAAAATCATAGAGGGAAACTTGCCAAATGCCTGAGAGCCATGGAAAGGAGTATGTTAGGAACCAAACTTGGGGATAAAATGAATAATAACAATATCAGAGAGAAAACCAAAGTGACTGACATACTCACTCGAATTGACTACTTAAAAGTGGGGTGGACTGGCAACATGTAACACAGCAGAGAAAACAAACGGAACAAACAGGTCACTTTTTGGTACCCAAGAGATGGGACCAGAAGACAAGGTCGCCTATCAAGAAGATGGGAGGATGACATCCGCCTTACATTGGGACGGCACTGGATTAGGGTAGCGGAACATAGGCGACAGTGGAAAGAGTTGGAGGAGGCTTATGCCAAGAGGCACACCATGCTAAGAGACATCTTGTAAAACATATATCAATGTTGCAACAAATACTCTGGCCTTAACTCGGAATCCAAGGCTTTATATTATTTGATAGTATTGTCTCCATATTAGACGTATTTGTTATGTAGTAAGGCGTTGTAGCTTTTGAAATTACTGAGGTAACGAGACAACACAATTATGTCCCATGGCAACAAGCACAATGTGGTATTGTGTATAACAACCTAACTAGCGCTACCAAGGGTACGCATATTATTTACTATAGGATCATCAAGAACGTCTCGCTCGTTTAGACACTTCTAGCTATAGCGGCCCGTGCCGAGGCTTCTGAGGAAGCCCTCAAGCATTGCTACATAAAAGAGAGGTTACAGGCCGGGCACCTTTCGTGCTCGGCCACTTCCGGCCCTAAGCCACTGATTATCACAGGAGAACGAGTGGATATCAAGATCCCAAAAAAAAAGAAATCTGGCTAAATAACATAATCACCAAACTTTAGCATGTTTAATTAATTTTAACACCTAACAATTTTTTACTAACTCTTTGTATGTGCATGTTATTTTATTAATTAATTTTAACAATCAGTTTTTAGTGAGCCATAACTTTTAACAAGCATTCATTATTTTATTTCACTAACCCGTGCACTGTAGCCAGTGCCATTGACTAATGTCGTATGTTACTATCAAAATGTACTTCATTACTTTATTATTTTCCTTATTCTTAAATTTTAATTATGGAACTGCGAAATTGGCTTCAATGGTAATTTTTTTCGAAGAATTTAAAATAATTTGCTTCAACTGCAACTTTCAACAGTTAGTAATCATTGTTATTCTTTTGATTTTAGCATCCTGTTTTGATTGCTCGTTCCTCTTTAGATTGGATGCCAAGCAGAATTAATTCTCTTTATTCAGATGTTGGAGCGTGGAGTGGAAAATTCGTAAGTTTTGGTGTTAAGCATTATGAAAATTAATATATATGTATAATACGGTATAAAATAGAATAACATACATATAAAATAGTATATTTCTTTCACAGAGACCGGTCATGGATGAAATAGAATCCGATGAAGCTTTAAGATTTTATCAATTTTTAAATTATTTAGATGGTGGTAGTTTTGGGACAGGTGAGTTTTATTAAAATTTTGGTTAAAAGCAAAACTATAAAAGAATTATCATGGGTATTGCAAGGTACTAATTATTTTGTCTAATGTATATCATGTGTGGCTATGTGAGAGAGTAGTTGGTAATCTACTTTCTTATTAATAAACATCTACAGGCTGAGATTAAATAGTAATAAATAAATTTCAAGTTGTTAGTATAACAATTTTTAGGTCCTATTGATGAGTTTGTAGAAGCCATGTCCAGATTAGCAAGTTACATGAAACAACAAAACAGCAGAGAAACACAAGTAAGAGGTATGCGGGAACTTGAGGCAATAAATGGAGAAAAAGGTAAAGTATTCAATCAAAAGTGTTTTTTAATAACTATTGTACATTGTTAATAAAATATATCAAAATATTATGTTTCATATTTTCAGGCAATAGTATTAAAACAGTTTTAGAAATAAGTACAGTAATTATGAGAAAGAAAAGAAAGTTTTTTTGTACAGGGGAAGTAAAGGAACCTATAGTAAACAATAAAATAATATGCAAGGTAAGTGTTGAATGAAATTTGATTAATATATAAATAAATTTAATAATAAATTGTTCTTTTTAAAGTTCTCTTTTAACACAGGACAGAATATTGTTACCTATAGCAGGCACTTCATGTAGAGATGCTATAATGTATTGGCATCCTGATTTAACAGAGGAACATTACTGTGTAGGTGCATTAGAATCCAAGAATCCAGTTCACATAATGGATATTGAAGGTAAGTTATTGCAAGTTTTGAATCAAAATTAAACTTACTGGTTCTTAAGCTAAAAATCAAAGATACATGCTTCTAAAAAGTAGTGACAACAGTAGAGTAGTAAGTATACTGCATCTGACATCAATATTGATCAAGCAATGCCTACCAATTTTCGCCTTCAAACTTTGTCTGTGATCCAAAACGTTCTTTGTCTTCAAGGTCAAAATCATTATTTTTAAAGCGCCTAAAGCACTCCCTGTTCAAGTTACATGTTGTATTCGACAGAGCAATGTCACCTTATTTATCAACAAGAATTCTTTGTGCTTCAGCTACAGATTTCTTACGAATAAATCAGTGCAATAAATTTTTCCGATAAAACAATATACTCGGCACAAAACTAGACATTTTCAAAATATGTAAATAACATGTAGTCAACACTGGTAAACTGTATCGACTAGAATTTGAGGTTACATTTAGTACTACTTAGCCGATGAATTAGCGTACAAAATTCCATGTACAGAGAGCCGCGACGCGATCTTTTAAGAAACAGCGATAATTTATTCAAAGACCTGATAATTAAAAATGTATTGTTTCAGGAGAAATGTTCTGTAAAGGTGATGATTATTCAAAGAGAGAATATCTACTTGCGTGTGATTTCTATGAAGACCAGGAAGCACCTGTTGCCGATTTACTTCAGTATTATCCTGATCCTGATACGGAAATAAGTCCCAAATTATTTTAACTACTTTGACATTAAAAAGTCTTTTTAAATAAAAACGGCTTATTAATAAAGTATTGTCTATGCACTCTACTCTATGACAATAGCTTGATATAGATAATAATTGTGGATGGCCGTGTGCATTAGAAATAGTGTCTCGCTAAATTGTGTTACATAATAGAAATAAATAACTGCGTACTTTATGAACCTTATTATTTTACTAAAAAAGATAAGATTATCAGAATTTCATCTGTACGCGACTTAGGCATTCAATTAGATTGCAAATTTCATCTTGATACTCGCATTAATATAAAAGTTACCAGATGTATGGTTTTTTCATGAGAGCCAGTAAAGATTTTAAAAGATCTAACACATATCTAATCTTATACAAGACCTTGATAAGGTTTCAGTTAGAATATGCCGTTGTGTTTGGAACCCACTATACGATAAGTATGTAAAACAGATTGAAACAGTGCAACTTAATTTCTACGCGCTCTGCACTATAAGTGCTACCACTTTTAAGTTACGAATTAAATAATTTTAAGTTAATTATGAACCATATTTGAACAGGAAAATAATAATAAAATATCGATTAATGCTTCGTCCGCTAGGCGTCTACTTTTGTGTTTAAATCCCTTTAAAAATTTTGACGTTTGTTTGACAGAAGCGTGCTAGAAGTTGTAGCTTTGATTGTTTATCGACAAAGTTTTAAATGGATTTATTCCAAAGAAATATTAACTCAAACCCAATGAGCATGAAGAGGCTGTCTCTTTAGAAAACCATTTAAAGCCATTTTAACATAAAAAAACGTGTAAGTCGACGCTTTATTGTGCGAGTAGTTCGTTCTCTGATAGCCACTAGTGTACTTCTTTATTTGAAAAAAGAATTTGTGCGTTTGGGTGATTTATTTAAAAACCCATGTTAATGGTAAGTACTATTTACTTTTATTTACTAACTTAGATGTATTTTTTACATCAAAAACAATGTTTCAACCGTCGTCGTTTTACATATTTGTACGATATATGTTTTTTTTGTGTAATAAAAGATTGGAATATATATTAAAACCCAAACGAACCTTTGTATTTAGACTATAAATGTAGTGAACAATTAATTTATTATAAAGGATTGAAATATAAGGATTTGAGTTTACAGATTAACTTATACTAAAACTCAATATTTGATTTCTTTTAAATTGTTCATCAGTATATTTATTTTTTATTTAGCTTATTGCCAATAATTATTTCAGGCTATCATGTGGTATACTAGAGAACCTGCCAAGAGGCCAAGCTCGGGAAACATCGCTTCAACTTGAAAAGGTGATGGTTCTCTATGTCTGAGTGGCCACAAACCTAGGGTTAGTATATTGATTGTTTAAAATATTGAACTCATTGTCGCCCTTGTCATCTGTATTGACTTATAAGTACAATACACCCTGCTTCTCATGCCTAATGTTCTTTTTTATGTTATGCTTATTTAATAAAACTATATATGTTTCAGATAAGTTGCCTTGAATGTGGGGCGTGTAGCAGGGAATCAAGAGATGTTAAATGTTTCAACATACAACTAACTTGGCGATAAGCTTAAATTTTTGTTAACAAGAAACATTGGTGTCAGACCCCAAGAAGTGTATTGTTATCTAATGAAATGTGAGACCCACTTATGTTTAGAGTAAGAGTTAAGAGTAATAAATTGCAATCCACACTTAAAAAACAAATGCTGTATAAAAATGTATTCAAACATAAGCCATTTGGTTTTCATTTTATCATATTTGTAAGATTGTTTAAAAAAATATATTGTTACATCCAACAATTTTTTCATATGTTATAAATCAGAAATTAAATGTTGGAATTTACTATGACCCATTATTACCCACTCAATAACAGTTGCAATGCAGTTCAAAGTCAAATAAATTTTACGAAATTACATTGAAATATGTGCCATATCTGAGCATGATTAGTTGTATTGTAATGATCAAATCAACAATTCACGTCTAAATACTGGTTACGCTATACCACCACAATTACCATATTGCGGTACTTCTTTGCATCGACAAGCATTGAGTCGTCTGGACATGGCTAAAGCCAGTATACTGGATTGATTACCGACTATAGTACTTAGAACATGTTCACCCGAGTTGTCCTCTGTACTGACACGCCTGTACCGCCTCTAACTAAACTGGAACTGTCTCGAAATTGCGGAAGCTTCCGAACATTCAACCTGTTCCAAAAAAAGGTAACCGTGTCAACCCTGCTATCTACAGACCTATTTCTATTACCTCCATACTATGCAAAACTATGGAGCGAATTGTTTTATCATATTTGCTAGAATTATAAAATATTTGTAGCTCTCGCTCACCATATCCTAAATCCACACCATGACAGATCCGATGTAAGTTCACAGAACGTTCACTACTTTTTTTTTTGTATAATGATATTCACTGATTCTCCTGTAAGAAAGTAGATAATCAGCTACCACATATTTGAAGGGCGGAGTGCGGAAGGCGCTTAAACTAAAGCCTCGTATTTATAATAGCTAAGCCGGTTTGGGCTGATTGGGAGACCGTCAAGCTCTGATGTTGCTTCGACGGACGCACCATGGAGTGAGTAAGCTCAGGGGTCCACGAGAGGACACCTCGGCTTGGACTGTCATGACCACCATCAATCAGCCAGGTTGTTATTACTTTCACATTCGATGACCAGCCCAGGGTTATCTAGCCGCGAGAGCTTGCCTACAATAAATTTTGTAAACGTTACCTTAACAATTGGAAATGCTTGATCCAGCATGCTCTCGACAACGTCATATTTTACCAGTCAACCTATGTGTTAAAATGTGATTATTTTACAACAATAATATTAACTGAAATTTGTTTAGGTAAATACTCAAATCCAATAAGGTTTTCCTATTTTTAGATTGTTTTAAATGCCTTTGACTTTTTCATTTTATGAAACATTGCATTGACAAATATAAGACAAGACAACGAGGAAGATATCAAAGATGAGTTCTTGCTTTTGTTAGGCGATTAAAATAGAAATATTTTATTATAAAATTTTGCTATTATTCCTTGTAATTGAAGCTTTTCGCTAAATATGTTACACAGTCATCCAACTTCAATTTTCTGTATAATAGCTACGGAATTTTGTGAAAGATTTTCCTTTTGTGGACTAAGGAGTAAGTAACGGCTGTTGAAAAATTTTTATAGAAATTTGCATAAAGCAATACCCTCTTTTGGCTATGATAGAGTGAATAGTAAAGTTTTGCCATATTTTTTTTCTTCCTACCAATTTTTGTTACATAAAATATTACACAGCATAAATATTTACAGCTATTTTATCTCTGTATTTGAGAAATGTGTTATGTCTTCACGAAAATGCTGCTACAGTAGTGTATCATATTTTTATAATGATGTGTTACACGATGCCGTTGATGGGGGCCATATTAGCCGACAATTTTATAGGAAGATACAGGTATATTAGCTTTTTATTTGTTGAAAACTGCAGCCATTAATTTTAATTAATGTTATTATAAACACGTATTGTTGGTACGTACAAACTTTTTTTTACCCGACTATGTCGCGACATGCGGGCCGTCCATCTGAAGGTAAGTAGTATGCTTGTCTTTATTGACAACGCGACATTAATTAGAGATTGTAAGAAACCATATTTGAAATCTTCTTATCCTTGTAATTTTACTTGCTATAGCGCGCTCGTACATCGACCACTATCTTAGTCTGTATAATATAGGCAATCGACTATTCGCTTATAAACACCTATTCTGGTTTTTACCAGTTGTACTAATATTTTAAGTATTTTAATTTGTATAAAAGAAAATATCCCTTCGACACTAAATCAAGATCTACGTATTTATTGTGCAAATCGAAGCGTTGTAACTATCGTTATTTTGTGAAAGCTTCGTTGCTAATTAAAACTATCCCTTCCTTAGTATACTATATGAACAAGAATAAAATTTACTTAAATGACTTGACTGTTTGACAATTTTCCCAATTATTCGGGGTTGGTGCAGTGTGTCAGTCCTCATCTGTGCTAGACACACTGCTAAGGTTTTGGCAATGGTTTTTACAGCCGGCCACCTGTCTGACGCTGACCCTCCTTGGCAATGGCAGTGATATTTAATTTATTAAAACGCACGTAACTCGAAAAGTCATTGGTGGTGCGCCTGGATTCTAACCCGCGACCCCCGAATCGGAGGCTGAACCCCGTAACCACTCGGCTATCACGGCTATGTCAGTTAACATTATGATCTTATTAAAGCTGTCCCAAAATTAACGCTGGATTTGTATTAAATAGGAAATACAGTTTTTAGGGCTTTTTTCGAAAAAAGACTGCGTGTGAACAATGTGGTCAATCGTCTGTTCGTTCGTCCGTCCGTGATACCCACCCATTGACATGTTTATCATGTTTTTACATTTTGTGGTGACATCATTCAAATAGCAAAGAGAATCTATATATTTTTTTAAATTAAAATGTAGGACATTATTATGAATTATCAAAAAAGCCTAATTGCCATTTGCTAGGCAATGCTTCTTAACTTGTTAGTCTTTTGATTGTTTTTTTTTTATGAATCATAAAGTACATTAGTTAGGTGGACTTAGTAATTCTATGTAAATAATACGTTGCTATGTTGCAGAGTGATATTATACTTCTCGATTATATATTTGATTGGAACTATATTGACATGTTTCTCTGCTATACCGCCTTTGAAACTGCCGCCGACGTAAGTACTTCCAGATTAACAGGTCTAACCCCGTTTTATTATAAAATATTTTTATACCATAATATAAAGATGTTTCCTTTTTCCAAATTGATCTTTTGTCAGATATGTAGATATAATAATTATTCATAAACAAATATCTTTGGACAATTCCTACAACACTGTCTAATCCAGTGTTTCCTAACCTTTTTTGAGCTATGCTCTACCTTAGTCTCTCTAAAACTATTATGTCCCCCCTCCTTCAACAATTACATCATACATAATTTTTCATATTAAAAAAATGTTGACCACTTAAGAAACCTATATAATTAAACAACTATATGTTCTTTTAATTTGACACTGACGTCAAGCATTGCATTTAAAAAGCTCATAACGAAGAGGGCAGTCATGTCGGGTCAATTTCCAAATTGCTCCTTTCCAACTATCGAATTGCCCCCCAGCGGGGCGTACGCCCCAGGTTGGGAAACACTGGTCTAGTCCCAAAGTAAGCAGAGTATACTCGCTTGTGTTATGGGTACTAGATAGGTGATAGACTACATAAACATTTTATTTTTGTAAATATATACAGCATAGATAAAAAACATCCAGTCTCAGAACAAATATTGTCCGTGGCGGGAATCGGGCCCACGACCTCTTACTCAGTAGGCAGGTACACTACCAACTGAGCTAATCGGCCAGTAAAGTTCAGTCAATTAATGCACGCATGTTCCTTGTTGTGCTATTGATTTAATGTAAATGCAGTTACCGTGTTTGCAAAATGTGAAAATCGTGTACCGTTTTCCGACAGATCCACATCAATGTTTGGATTAGCACTAATCGCTACAGGCACAGGAGGTATAAAACCTTGTGTGGCAGCCTTTGGCGGTGATCAGGTTGGTAATAAGATTTTGTTCAATTGAAACACGAAAACAAACACAAGCTTCCCTTATCGCCATCAGATTTGCTTTTTAAACCTGCTACCAAACTCATTTTGATCAAGGAAGATAGAAAAGGCGAAAAGCAGCATCGGCATTCTTCTTAATCGACCCTGGCATCATCATATCTGCCAATCGCAAATATCATCATCATTCGCCTTCTCTTATCCCAATTACTTGGGATCGGCGCAGTATGTCCTCTTCTTCCATTCATCTCTATCATATACCAGGTCCACATTCACACCCTTCTCACACATATC
>DWHU01000274.1:0-22417 GCA_018247975.1 Parides photinus
GGAACATTCAGAGGGTTGTAGAATGCTTGGTTAGGATGATATACACAGCACCACATTCTACTAGTCGCTTTAACATACAAAATCTAAAGTTTCGTTACCACAGTAATCAGTGTTGAAATCATTAGCTACATCCTCTTAAATCCTGAAAACAGTTTGCATACACTGTTTATAAGAAATAGAAGCTGGCGCTGCAAAAGATACCTACCACAGCAATAAGATTGGCGCAATGAACTCGCAATCAACATTTGATAATATCTTTACATTTAAATAATGAACAGCAAGTCAACGATCAACTCCAAAAATTAAAATTTAATCTCTAAAATTACTATAATTAACTAACTATACATTTTGATGTATGGTCCATATAACATAAAATTTACACGTTTTATCGACTATAAAAATTCACGTACTTAAAGGTAACTAGGTACTAAAAGGTAATAATATAACTACGTATAAAATGATGATTTGATACCTGCTATTTTTTTAAGTTATAAAAATGAGTAATTAAAAAAATTGCACAATAATTGCCAAAAATGTATATATATAGAATACATAAAAAATGTATATCTAATTTTTATTATACAAATGAGTATTTTTTTATTAACTATCCGTTTTTCAATTAATAACACATTTAATGGCTTGCTAAAATGAGATATTACATTGTTAAAAAGTTGCTTGGCAATCCTTATTTTTTAACGTCAAAAACAATGTAAAACAATAAAGATCGAGGAATTTTTTCAAGGTACATCTAGAAGATTATCTTTGCCATAATATATCACCTTCATAGAGACATATTAACTGACCTAACACTTAGAGCTTTGTATTGAATTATTTGACCGTAGAAAATGGAACACGCACTGAATTCTTGACATTTATTACGAAATGTTAATTTTCTACAGGTTAATAGTACTGTAGTTCAGGAAGAATAGTAAAAGTAAAGAAAATCTATTGATATAAATATACACTTAAAGGAACTTCACATTTAATAACAAAGTTTAATTACTAGCAGTAAAAGAAAAAATCATTAAAGATTTTTGCTCTTAAACTCTAATAATAATACAAAAAAAATTATCCTGGTTTAAAAATACAGGGTTATTTAGGCATTATTTCCAAAACTGATTAGATAAAAAAATCACTAACCTCGTGGTCAGGTCCAGGTTTCGAAGCCAATCTCGCTTCCGTCAACTGGTTCTTTAACGCCCTGAAATAATAGGATATTTAAAATATTGATTCCTTTTTTAATTTCTCTTTGAGCAATAAGCCAACGACAAAGACGTAGACATGAGCCACCTTCGTCGCGATCGGTGTTTTTGAGGATGTAAACAAACAATTAAAGCAACCTTATCACTTAAAACATAAAGTACATTTTTAAATATTTCTGTTTCGTTCCATGGTAAAAGCCGCTTTGCGTGATTATAGTTTGGTCTTTCATATTCGTTACAAAAAATCTATGTTCCCGATTAATGGGAAAATATAAATGTTTGATCGTTTACGGCTAAGAGGGTCATTTGCATCCATACCACGCTCATTTAATGTCAACGAATCCACTGTACGATTGTCGAAAAATTTCCAAGAAATTTTTTATACATCTGTTTTATTTTTTAATTTTTTTTTGTCACTTGCCAAACCTAGAAACGTATCCTCCTAGAATCCTATCTGAAATATATATTTTTTTTATTTATTATAGACTAGCGCTTGAGTACGATCCCGTCTGATGGTAAGCGGCGATGTAGTCTTTGACGGTAAAACACACTAGCCTATAAGCAGCCTATTCACATAGAGTGAATATGATGAGGGAGGATGAGACCCTACCCTCATGCGGCTTCATCAAGCATCATGCCGGAACACGACAAAGTCATTTGGCGACATGACTTTGCTGATGGGTAGTACCAGGAGGCAGAGGCCGAAGCCTACCACCGCAGTTTGCTGCTCGTTTGGCACTACCCAGGGGACACGTGTATGTAGGGTGTCATGTTTCAAGTATTTCCTGCGGACGCGAGCAGCTTCATCCCCTAGAAAATCATATTTATGCAACATATACCCCGCGAATAAAGAGCTCCTATTGTATTATATTATAAAAAAAATACTTATGCTGTACACTAACATGTATAGCTCCTCTGCCTGTCGCGCTTGCTTTTCGCGACGACGAAGCAGCTCGACGCAGTGCTGCAGTGTTGCCAGCGTCGCACCACACGTCGCCTTGAATGAAGTGCTAGTCGCGCGTACTTCGCCCGTGTACATGTGCATATCAACACCTAACACAAAGAAACAAACTATTTAAGCATCCACATTTAATGCAACTAAGAAAAGCGAAAGATTGCCAGACACAAGTGGCAATGAGCAGGGCACATTGCTGAAACTCTAAAATTCAAACTCAAATAAGTCCTTCTAACTTCCTATGTGTTTTCGCTGAGAAGAAGTGACGCAACAAACTTCCCAGCAACGCGTCTGTCTATTAAGGTTTGAAGAACCTGTTATTAATAAATATAGAAACATCTGTCGTAGTTATAGGAGCAGTTCAATTCTAGTCGGTTTTTTCCTCTGAGTAATCCGTGACTCTAGTAAGCCTTTTTACAAAATCTGGCTTTGACAGCATTCTAAGATGTATGCATTACTCGAAGGATTGACGATGGGGTAGTAAGGTCCTACTCTGGCGACCGCATACAAGCAGACACATTGTTAGAAGACCTCACACAAGATGGACTTGCGATCTGGTGAATGTCACAATAAATTGCTGGATGTGATCAGCGCAAGACCGATTGGAGAAACTTGGGGAAGCCTATACCCTGCAGTAGGCGTCTATCGGCTTATAATCAAAACAAAGCGACAAAAACTCTTTCCTTAATATTACTACGAACAAAATAAGAATTTCAATGAAGCAAATAAAAGGATGACAGAATATGTTCCCAACATATTGCTTAAATAAGAGAATTTAATTATGTAAAGTAAAAGTTTACAGTGACAAATAAATTTAAACATTTTCTGTGTGCACATCACTAACCGATCGATAATTCAATATTTCTATGGATATTACAAAGCATGCTGCAGAGGGCGTTACCTCCACACAGCTTTAGAGCAAATTTTAACAATTAGGTGCCCATAGCTGACATGATGAAAAGAACAGTGTTTTTCATTTCCACATTTGTTTATGACAACAATTATTACAATATAAACATATAATATACTTTAAATTAAATAAAATGTCTTAGAAAATACTGATACTGCAAGCATTACTGGAAGACATTCAAAATGAATACTAGCATTTTAAATATACTTTGTTTGTTCGTTTTTTTTTTATATTTAATTCAATCAAAAAAATTGCAATCTTACCTTCTGCCAATTTAACAGCATCAATTGCCTCAACAGTTTCATCGTTGATCTGTGGGCATGATGCGACACATTTATCAAAGTACTGCTGTAATTGGTTAGCTTGTTTCGACAGCAATTCATTGTATGTGTCCAACTCCGCAATCTTCTCCGTAAGACGACGTGAGGTACGACCTAAAAAAGGAAAGAGGGTTTTAAATTATTTTAAATATATAAAAAAAATCAGTAACAAAAATTTTCGTCGTTAACATCATCTCAAGGACCTAGTGCAGAGCACATTGGTACTGCAAAGATTCCACATTTCTGTCATTACTAATACCGGTAATTGACAGCATAAACCAAAGATTGTTACTTTTATAAATAATAACATGTACTAATGTACCTATACAATATTGACTTTATTCCTTTTTATAAAAATTATTAACCATGAGACCCTGTTGACTGTAATGATGTAACAGAGTCATGCCTCCGAAGACCACCACCATTCGAACTGCTGTCTGAACTCGTCCCATAACCAGACTCCACCTAAAACAATAATTTGTAAAGTCATTATCCTATTATCTAAAACTCACATATTTTAAAAATTACAAGGAAAAAGGTAGATGCTGTACTGTACACAAAAGATACTATACCACCAAATATTGGTTAATTTGACATTAATATGTAATTTCACCATAAACAAATTATACAATTATTGATAACACAATGCAGTAGATAATAAGTATTACTTACTACAACAATAAAAAATATCAAGAATTTTGTTTCTACAAAATAAATAATTATTTTGAACAAATTTTACTTAAGTATTATTAAAAACATCAAACATTTCATACTTAAATTTATTATATCACAAATCTTATCAGTGCAAAGATATTTATGGTAAGCTTAACTGATATCTTTAAGATGGTGATTTGAATCAGGCAATAAAAATTTATGTTTTATGAGTCATACTATAGCATGTATATTATTTTGAATATTTTCTTATGACTGCTTTTATTACTGTTACAACTATTATTTACCATTTAAAGTAAAAACTGCAAGGTTAGGAGATAACAAATGATATAATTATTCATTTAAAAATTATTACCATGAGAACCAGTATAGCAAGCAAAAACTTGTTTATTATCTAACTACATTAACAAATTTACCTCTCCCTCCGTTGAAGTAAAATATTCTATTGATACCAGTGGCATGCACAGGATTATGACACTGGGTATGCAATGTAGTACTAGGTCACAAAACTTTTACTTATATAGATTTTCAGCATAGCCACAGCCATGCAACGGATCTATAAGTCAGAAACCATGCCAACAAAACAAGTCTTGTTGCAAAATATCCGATGAGCATACGTTTTATTAAAATATCTGTGAATGGCAAGTAAGACACTGCCTTTCTGCCTATATGGAGGGTGCTTGCCCCTGATTGATACATATTGCTAAGTGAGCCCAATTAAATAAAAAGAGAACACATATTCCTCATACTACATTGTAATTTTTGCAATATTGCCAGCATACTAAATTTTAATAGATTTATTGGCCACAAAATTATTAGTTTTATTGACTAAGTAATCTCAGGTGTTAAAATTTTATGAGTTAAAATATTTCTTATTTAAAGTACAATATTATCATGCTAATAGTGACTTTACACAATCTTTTTCTATATCTATAACGCACTTTTCCAAAAAGACTTTAAATTGAGTACTTACTTTAAATGACTCCAACACATCAATCCATTGTTGTTTTTCTTCAGGGTTAGATGCTCTTAAATACCATACACAATCATTCACTGACACATCAAATCTGCAGTCATCAAATTCGTGTGGCTGTAATATTACATATTTAATATCATAAATTAAACTTCTTTTATTGTCGATACACATTTCAAAACATGATAATAATTTATAAGACTAATTAATTTTGATGATGACTATGACATTAAGACTTCTGTCGACTCAGTCCTCTGACCATGACCAATGCAAAACACTTGAAGAGTTAAGGTAGTATAGGAATTATAAACAATGAACTCCTTAAAATTAAATTTTGTTTGGTGTCTAATATTCCCGTAAATATAAGAATCACATCAAATCATAAATCTCTGCTAATGTTGTTTAGATTTTAGTTTTACATACATAATACTTAAAAACAGTATCCTCTTAACATCCATTTAAGCAACACGGGAAAAAATTCTTCTGATGTAATACGATTCGATTATTATTTATTCAATTGAGGAAAATACCTACTGACAAGGACATTTTTTTTACCAGTAATTAAACAATAATATTAAATTCCATTGCTTACCTTAACTTTAGCTTTTTTCAAACATAATGCACCACGACATCCTAGATTACTCTCTAATTCACTTTTATAATATGATAATGTAGAATCCTTTAAAACGATAAACCGATCTTGCCAACCATGTATATAATTCGTCCATTTACTAAGATAGCCACGGAGTTCTGCATTACCACCCTCATCTATATCTGAATTATCACTAACTGTTATATTTTCATCAAGCATTTTAATGAGAAGATTAAATTAAATATATCAAAACAAAATACAGCAAAGTAAAAAACTTTAGACCTACGATATTGTTGCTGTGATCATTTGATGTGACAGATATCACAAAAACATAAACGAAATTGTAAATGTCAACAAAATAAATCTTTTCCAACGTCATAATATCTATGGTAAATATATTAATTATTAATTGGTGTATATATATGTATCGAACTTCTTTGATAATTACGATGTTACTATTTTGTGCCGTACTCTAAGTTATTTATTTTTATATTTCAAAGCAAAATGTGAAAAATTACAAGAGGTATAATTGGGTTCAGACCATGTTACTTCTTGATTTTAAAGATGACTTATTTGAAAAATACCTAAAGTTTATATTGATTATAATAATATGTGGTGTAAAACAATAATTTTTTAAGAAATATAGTTTTACAATGACATGGATAGTTTGTTTTGACTACATTGCAATTCATGTGATTCATGTGTTAATTATTTCTCTATGATTTCAATCGATTTTTTTAGTGCGCGTGTTTGATTGGTTAATATTATAAAACCGCCAAAATTCTTACTTAACAACCAATCAAAAGTCCTTATCCAAATTTAAACGCGCTGTTTCCGTTCAAGATGGCTGACAAAACTATGCCTATTTCTGTTCCATCAGAAAACCCTCTAAAAGTGATAAAATGGAAAGTAAAACAAGGTGCTTTTGTGTCGCATGGTCAAATATTATTTTTATACAGTGATTCTTCGGGCAATAACAGTGAAATAAAAAAATTTAAGGCTAATCGCGCTGGTACTATATCATCCATCAAGGTGAAAGAAGGAGACATTGTTGAACCTGGGTAAGTGACGTCACGGTATTATTACACGTTTTGTTATATTTTTCTAATGAATAAGTTTTAACAACTTCTTAGTTAACTGCAACTGTAATCTCTACCAACATTTGCAAAAAAAGTGCCAAACAGCATAATTTTGCGCGGCAATATTTATCATTTTGAAATCATATTAAATTTATACTGCATTGAGTTTCGGTCTTGATTTTAGAAATTCTATAATTTTGGTAATACACATTGATTACTTCTAACATTGATTACAGTAAATTTACAACGCTAAACAATGATAGCTATCTTGAGTAAAAAAAAGTTGTATTATTAAAACTACTTTGTTTAGGCTATACTTTTATTTATGGCCACAGTTTATAAACAAAAAATAAGATATTAACTTGTGCAATCTTACAGAGGATGTGTGGCAGATTTGGAAGAATGCCGGCATCCAACTGTTATGAAAGAAATGTGTGCAGAATGTGGCGCGGACTTACGTAAAAACGAAAGCATTAAACACGATGTAGCTAGCGTGCCCATGGTGCATTCTGTGCCTGAGTTAAAGGTACTATCTAAATAATCAATTAATAGTTATAAATGAAATGTCATGTTTTATTATTGTCATTTTTTTTATTCCTTTTTAATATGTTTATAGTATTCCTTTTCTTTGGCAAAAAAAAAATTGTTGAACTTTAACAGCTGTGTTCATAATTTTCTAATAATTATTTTGAAATTTCAGGTTTCTGAAGAACTTGCGCAAAAATTAGGACGTGAAGATGCTGAACGACTACTGAAAGATAAAAAATTAGTGTTACTTGTTGATTTAGATCAGACATTAGTGCATACAACAAATGATAATGTACCACCTAACTTAAAGGTAATTAAAGTTTAACATATTAATATCACCATGTATAGTCCATATTTCAATAAGATATTTTATGAATACTCATGTTTTGTTCAATATCACTACAATACAGATGTTTTTTCCTTTGTTTTTTACTTGTATTTTTCAGCATTTAAATTTATTATGTTTTTACAAGTTTTTACTAAATTATTAATTAATAGTATTATTTAAAATATATTCAAACATTGCAACTGTTTGCATTATTATATTTTCTAGTTGTGTACAACTTGTTTTTTTTTTATTTAAGGATGTCCTTCACTTTTTTCTTCGTGGGCCAGGTAATACAGGGAGATGGTGTCACACAAGATTAAGGCCCAGAACAAAAGATTTCCTTGAATCTGCTTCCAAAAATTACGAATTGCATGTCTGTACATTTGGAGCTAGACAATATGCTCATGCAGTGGCCGAGTTGTTAGACCCAGAAAAGAAATATTTCTCACATCGGATACTGTCCAGAGATGAATGTTTTGATGCTAGAACAAAAGCTGCTAATTTAAAGTAAATATTGTGTTAAATCCTGTGGTATATATGTGCATGTACAAATAAACAGTACATTATACATAGATTTATGCATTATACCTGCACTTTACCATCATACTTATAATATTTGTAGTAGTTTATTAACAACAAATTGTGTTAGTACTTGCAACCTTATTTAAATTTGTTATTATTACTGTACTAATTGGTGAGAGCAGTACTACTTAAATTTTCTGTACTGTAGCTTTTCTTTGCAACAAATGTGTCGTAAGTTACATTTATGAATATAATAAAATATCATGCATGTTTACTATTATATAAATATTTTTAGGGCGTTATTCCCGTGTGGGGATAATATGGTGTGTATTATAGACGACAGAGAAGATGTGTGGCGACATGCCTCCAATTTGATCCATGTGAGACCTTACTCATTTTTCCAGTCAACAGGGGACATCAATGCACCAACTCCTTTGGGTAAGGTACTTTTTTTATATACAGCAAATTAATGAGACCAGCATGTAATGCACAATGCTGTATTTCCCTTTGAGAAGTATTAACTGTTACTACCCTTTTAATATCATTCACTAGTCTTCAAACTGGAATATTTCATTCTTGTTCCTTCAACACTAAAAAAGTAACTTCCCTCCAGTAAATAAAGCGTTTCTTCTATGGTAATTTTTTATTACAAAATTATGAGATAATAAGGATATGGGAATTGTTATGTATGTCAATTTACCCTACGAAATTATCTTGTTTTTTGTTTGCAAAGCATTGGTTCCGAGGTACATGGGGAATTCACATCATTCTCCACTTGAAATAATCCTTTTTAATCATATGTAAATCTTTTCTCGCACTGTCTGAAGATAACATTGCATCCACTGCATCTTGATATTGTAAATTATTTGTTTTCAAAAGTTCGACATGTAACTTCTCATCACTCATTCCCCAAACTAATCTATCACGAAGCTAAATCTGAGAAGTTGCAGCCAGAACTTATTGGGCGGTGGATATTACAGCATTGGGGCTCTAGTAACCATGGCTTGGTCATCCACTGTGAAGCAAAGAGAAACCTACCCGGCTGGTCCGTGGAGTAGGTCCGGCCAGATAGGTTTCCTGTAAAATGTTTCCTCAATGTAGGAAATGGATTAAGATACAAGTTACAAATTGAACCTATTTGTTACTTCATGGACAATCCTAAAATCAAATTGGACCTTCTGAAGACTTTCTTTGTTTTAAGTCTTTAAAGAAAGACAGATACAAGGTCTACATTTGTAAATTTATGCAACAATAATTTAATTACAAGTGTCATAAATCTCGAACTGTGAAACCATTATGTGGACTCTTTTTTTATTCTTTATTTATTAACGATAATGATGATTTATGCAATTACATATAACCTTATTTTAATTTAAATTAAAAAAAATCTTTAGAAATAAAAAATATTTAAGGTACATCCCATCTATTACATATTTATACCAACAAATAAGTATTCTCCTAATTTTATTACAGTTGAGGAAAAATTTAAGTCAGTGAATGGCAAACAGAAACCCGATTCAGAAATGCCAACTCTCGATGCTGAACCTGTAAAGAGTGTGAATGAAATAAAAGATATCAAAAATGTCATTGATCAAGCAAATGAAAGTAATGGTAAAGTTATCACAAAGCAAGCATCTGAAAATCAAAAGGAAGACGCGGCGGAAAGCAAAACGGTTGGTAAGGAAGAAAGCAAAGTTGCCATTGATAGTCAGGAACCTCAATGGATAGAAAATGCAGATGGGCAGATAGAAGTTGATGATCCTGATGATTATTTAATTTATTTAGAAGACATTCTCAACAGGATACACATGTATGTATTACATATTTTGTTTATAAACCATATATAGTTTTTAAATGATAGATAATAAAAGTGAAATGTGTATGAGATGGATTTAGTTACTCTGCAGTCTTGAAAGCCGTAGCCTGAAACAAGCTTGTGACCTCTCTGAACAGTTATCAAGCTTCAAATGCTTTTAGTTAGTAAAAATATTCAAATAAAACCTTGTCACAACAAAGTTAAAGTCTCTATCCGAAAACAAGAATAAACCAATGCTATTGCTAATTACATTATATAATAATTATGAGATTATAAAGTAATTTTATACCTTATTAAAAGATATCTATGTTACGTCATTTATTTAAATCAATGTATCTACCAAAATATTAATAATTACAGGCACTTTTATGACTTATATGAAAAAAACGGATGCGATCAAATTCCTGATTTGAAGTTGGTAATACCAGAGGTTAAGAGTAATGTACTGGCAGGTACTAGCTTGGTCTTCAGCGGTTTAGTGCCGACACATCAGAGATTAGAAACTTCCAGAGCATATTTGGTGGCAAGGAGTTTAGGCGCCGATATCACTCAAGACTTTACTGAAAATACTACTCACTTAGTAGCAGTCCGGTCAGGTATAGTACTATTTAAACACTATGAAAAGTGTTATTTTTGCAGACTAAATGATTAGAAAGACCTATATTTAGGAGTTGCAATCTTTAAGCTGATGATGATGAAAGTAATGAAATTATAATTATTTCCATTTCTTCAAAACGTTTTACAGATGGTAATAAAACTATTGCATTGGTATTAAAAGGCCTATTAGACCCTGTGATGTTTATTGTAGTTATGACACTTGTGTGACAGAAATGTCTACTTTTCAACAAGTTAACCATTATTTCACATAAATAAGGCTCTCGTATCTTTACAAACATGTAAGAATATTTACATAATAAAATAATAGCTAGTCAAGGTATTTCAAAATATTCTTTTATGAACCAAACTCCACAACATGTGGTGCTGGTAACGATCTTGAGGCCATCAACTTACAAATCTAACTTAAACAAATATTTTGTATTATACTAATTTTAATTCCTCGTCTCTCCACATCTACCACTGCATCTCATCACTTCTTAGGTTGATAAGTAGAGAATATCAACTAGTATTAATTCTGGTAATTGTTAATTAGTTATTAGGTGGTCCATTCAATAAGAGCTTCAAAAATAATTACTATAAATCTTCAATTTATTTATTCTTTGTATAATACATACATACAGTCACGCCTCTTTCCTAACGGGGAAGGCAGAGACTACTTCTTTCCACTTTCTACGATCCAGACATACATCTTTCGCTTTTTTAGTACAAATAATTATAAGTAAGAGTTATATGTAGTATATATCACTCAAAATATCTTTGCAATTACTCCTGAGTCAGATAAAAATACTTTCAATACAGGAACAGCAAAAGTAAATGCTAGCAGACGTATGGCTGAAGGTAAATCAAAGAATTTCTGTGTTGTGACACCTGAATGGCTTTGGACTTGTGCTGAAAGATGGGAGCGAGTGGATGAAAGGCTATATCCATTACAAAGAGGCGGCCAGGTATACAATATTTATTACTCGATTTCTTTTATGTCTACTGTAAAATTAATCATCTTAATTAAACGTTATATTATCTACAACTGAGGTAATAAAATGGTCAAGTACAACCCTGACATCCTAGCTGGTGAAGCTTGCTTCTAACATGGGAGTAAAACTTGTAAATGTATTATACATTATTTTATTTGGACATTAAACAATAGTTGATATTAACATAGAACCATCTTGAATTGTCGCTTCAGACAATAATAATAATCTTATAATAACCAAGTATACTTTACTGAGGTAAAATTCTGCCATTCTCAAACTAATACCTATCAGTAGCTTATCCTACTAACATATTCCATCTAAAGATTAATTTAATGATGCATATGAAAATATCAACACTGTAAATCTGAAGAACTGGAGTGTCCACAGAGCAGCGCCCGGCGACCCCCAGCGCACTGCAGCAGTCCACCGCCTGCGCCCGCGCCTACTCCCACACCGGCGATGCGCAAGCGCACGCCTTCCGGACGATTCATGGATACTATCAATCCATTGCTTTCCTTCTCAAGTGACGACATCGCTGATATGGATAGAGAAGTAAACAATCACATTGTTTTATTGTTATAAATTAATTGCCTGTGTGATATCGCGGAAACCAGTAAATTGTTACCTGTTAAAAAAACCCCTAAAGCCTTAAGAAAGGAAATGACAAATGTAGAAGTTGATGAGTTGTAAATGATGCAGTCTCTAGTAATCATTTTTTTTTTTTACAAGAATTTGTACAAATTGTAATGAAAAATTTGTGTACAAATATTCTTAGTTCAGTTGATTTAGTTTTCTTTAAATACTAACTTTTCAATACTGATCAAATATTTTTTAAAACAGGTGGAAGATATATTTAATGAATCGGACGAGAGCTCATCAGATGAAAATAAAAAGGCAGGAGATGATCTTGATGATGAAGAAAACCCCCCCGAAGATCGATTATTATCACTAGAAACTGATAGCTCACATGAAAAGTTGCCAGATACAAATGCTTCCAGCGACTCTGAAGAAGGTAAGGATTATTTTTATATTAATGGGGATTTATATCAGTTCATATTAACTAACCTATCCCAAAACATTTTTTTTTATATATAAATCCTTGTTGTTTTCAAATAGCACCACACATTAATGTAAAAATAGAAACTATTCTTGCAGATATACCAAGACACCGTAAAAGACCGCGGAGGTCATCCCCACCATCAGACGATGAACCCCCTGATGATGACGACAGTTCATGGAACCTTATGGGTGCTGCTCTTGAAAGAGAGTTTCTGGCACAAGACTGATGTGGCCTACCATCCATTGCTACTTAAATTATAGTTTTAAAATAGCTATAACTTAATAAACTGTTGTTGGTTCAAGTGTTTTTCATTTACATAACCTTTTTTTTTATCTTGTGTCCTACAGTGCTCTGAGTCATGGCTTTAAATATTTACTTATGCAATTATTAAAAAAGTTACTTTTGGTATCTTAAGTTTATTATAGATTATAAAATCTTATTTTTCTTTGTTCTTAACAACTTTATAGTTAATTCCATCAGACAACTACACTAATCACAAATTAAATGTAAACTGGTAGACACAAAACAGTTGTGTGCTGAATTCATTGTGACGCCCTATAACATGCACTAACTATAAAGAAGAGATAATTGTGAAATAATAACAGGATATTGGAAAAATATCAAATCTCATGTTAACTGCAGAAGAAAATCTAAATAGTACAAAATGAAACAAATATGTACTTGCCTACTGTATAATTATTTACAAACTATTAATAAATTTAAATAGCATAAGGATCATTTTCATCAAATACATGGAATTTAGTGTATGTAGGTTTAGAAGTAAAATCTTTCTTTCCATCTTGCCATCCTCTCGGAGGTGCCTTTGTGTAATCAAATGCTGAATCTACTCTTCCATATAAATCAGATTGCCTTTCAATGTCTTCTCTATATCTTTCTTTTGCTACTTTTTTACCAGTAACAGGATCAGTAATATCACCAAGTGGATATACTACTTCTTTAACTTTGTGAGTTATAAGTTTAGTTAATTTTTGTGGTAAAGCTTCAATAAGAACAACGTCTCCAGTTTTACATTTTTTATCAGGATCAAAACAATAATAGAATTCATCTGTTCTAAAATACTGAAAATGAAAGGCAGTTATAAATATTAGAATAAGATGACTTATTGCTATCAAAATGTTAATGTAGTTTCGGGATATCTTGTAAAAATTGGAACATTGCCTTAATTATGCACCTCCTACAAATAAAATGGGTAGCTCTCTGAATATTTTTAAACAAAGTTCATAAATATTGCGTACTTACCATTAACAAATTCTCATCTAATTCTAACCTCTTCACTCTTATTTTAGCTGCATTCTGTTTAACTGTTGGGACGCATTGACCAAGTAATAACAATTTTCTAGCGGTTTCAGTTACTTTACGAGCCATTCTATTACAGAACCAAAACAAATGTTTTACCTATTTGATAAGGTTACATTAAAAATTTTAAAGTTGAGCCAGTGTTGCCATTATTAATAAAAACATCAATGCAATGGCTTCTGTTAATGTCTTCGCTCTCTTCTAAATAATCACGTTTTGTTAATTTGACAAAATAAATTATTGGGTAAATTAGATAATAAGATACCTTCAAAGTTTCGTCTCATTTTAAAATAAAATGTTATTATATGATAAATTATTCTCATTACCGAAATTACTGTTTTTGTGAAGGTGGTCATGAATTTATAAGCTTTTTAAATTTTTATTATTTTCACCTCAGTGGCCATGTTAACAAACAAAATTGTCGGTTCTGATCCAAAACTAATCCCAGACGTTTCCATGAACGTCCACTTCATAGCTCTAAGCTAGTCCTATGGGCAACAATTACGCCTACTGGTATTATTGGGTCATACTTTTTTGAGGACGAAAGAGGACAAGCAACTACAGTTAAAACTTACAATTATTGCAATATGATAACAGACTGTAGTGCAAGCTTTAAAAGATTTCCAACGCAATACCCCTAGACTGGTTTCTATAAAATGGGGCCACGAGTCAAACAGCTAGGGTATCTATACAGGTGCTGAAGAATGTCTTTCACGGAAAACTCATTTCGAAAAGGGGGAAATTAAATGGCCACCACGTAGCCCCGATCTCTCTTTATGCGATTATTTTTTAAGAAGCTACCTCAAATCGGTAGTGTGCGAGAATAATCCGACCAATTTAAACCAGCTAAAGCTATGGTTTAGAAAAGTAAGAAAATACGGAGAACAACTTTTCCCTCCAGTTTTTGATAATACATTAATTTTTCTTTTAAATCTCATGTTTATTTGTTAATTGATAATGGAATAGTCAACACGTTTATGGTCCACTCTTTATGTGTATGTTAACAGATTAACACATTCATGTATATTTTAAAAGTCCTACTACTTCATTCAGATTACAAGATGATGTGATGATTTGAAATTGGATGAACAATTATTTATACCCACATATAGTACTCTTAATGCAATAGCAGTTAAGTAACTTCTAAAAATGATATAACAAAAGAGTGAACTCTTCTTATAATAAATAAAACACGAAAAAACATCAATATTTTATTACAAAACATTAAAAAAACAGTAACAATAAAATTTTGAAAATTGTTATCGACAAAGTGTTAAATAATACAAACACTTGTACCTTAGTAATACAAAGGTTGTTTAGTGTTGTTGATTTTTGCATTTGTATCCTTAAAGATAATTATATCACAAATAATATAAAACATACTTAAAATACTTAAGAAATATTAAATACAAATGAAACCAATTATTATAAATCCCAGTCTCCTTATTAATAATTTACACATAATTGTATCTTTTTGTACTATATTTATGTGGGCACAAGTTTTGTGATAGGTTTTACTAAAGTAATTAAACCAGCTAAAGAGGACAACGCACCAAAGACACCCACAGCACTGGGGCTTAACTTTGTGTACCCTAATACAGTTAAAGGTATAAATAAATCACAAGAATTTTTTGCTGTGTCTATAAAGATATCTTTGTGACACTTTAAAATTGTATAGAAATGTTTAAAACTTGATTGAAAATTGAAATGTGCAACTGATCCATCAATCAATTGAGAAGGTTTAAGGAACATTGCTCTTTTTAGTTCTAATATATGCAGTATTTCATAGATATCTCTAATCAGATTAGCAATAATTGACAGTAACCAAAACCTGTTGGCAGTCAGATTCCAGCCATCGGAGTCAGATTTCAAGAAACCACTTTTAGTTAACCACACTATGTGATCTGCATAAAGATACATAGCATGTGCTAATTTGCTTGCTGTTAGGGTAAATCTTAATATAGGATCTTCAATATTTATTGTGTTAAGTGCAGTATATAAAATATCTATGCACCGTCCCAACCTTAACACTGAAAAATAATAAATATTAATAAATTTTTTTATAAACCTTCAAAATAAATAAAATAAATCTTATTGTGTACCTTTTCTAAATGTGCTTAAAGTGTTTTCTAAACTTTTTACTCTGTCCACTGAGTATTTATTAGCATTCCTTGTTTCAAGTTGATGCCAGACGAGACGACTTGTATATTGGACTAATCTATAAGTTGGAATGTAATAAATAAATTTCGTGTTACTAATTAAATAATTTCAATAGACTAGTTATGAATTATTCCCAGCTTGGTAAATACTCCACAAGTTACAGTTTCTGGTAAATAATTTATTTTCAAATTTAAATTTAAATTACCATCCTAAAAGCTCTAAAGAATTGATATTGGTGTAAAATAACTCACAAAAATTAAAACCTATGAGTTGATCCATATATATTAAAATGTTGTACAAACCTTGCTAATTTATCTCTTCCCACTGACTGATTATTAACTCTTATTATTATATCCATTTCGTAGCAAAGGATGTTATATTAATACATAAAATATTAAAAATGATTCAATATATCTGTAATAACAACAAACAATTGTTATAACCTAATTAGTGAAAAGTAATTAAAAACTTTTGAAATCATTATATTCTATCTCAACCCTACTTACTGCGAATTACAAGAATTTTTTCTTCATTAAGTAATTGTTTAAAACCATAAAAATTATTTGGTGAACAATATCATTTTTATATCAACAAGTTTTGAAACCTCTTTAATATTAACTGTAGTTATTTATTAAAACGTATTAGGTCTCAAGTGAAATGAACTGATATATCCATAGACGTTTTCTAATGGACTTTCGGACCTATTGAAAAATTTATTAAGTATGATATTTTATGAACTTTACTCTTGTCTGTATACATAACATGATTAGACAATGACAGTTTTAAGATGTTTGTGCAGAGTAGTAATATTTTTGTATTCAATTTCAAAATCTCATTTTGTAGATTCATCATAACCTGGTCTCTTAAAATATTTAATTAACGTTGCTTTTGTGTAATTATATCGAAAGTACTTTTTATAAAAAAATATTGGTTTCTCTTTAGATTAATTTAAGTAGATATGCACGTAATGTCTGTTAAAAATGTAAACTAATAAAATTATTTGTTCCCGTAAAATTAAACAAGAGTAAGTACTTAGCTTTTCAAAATAATTTAATCATTATTCCAAAAAAATTAACAGTTACAGTTGTTTAACTGGTTACACTGTAATTGAATTAAAAAAAGACTTGGCGTCCATTTTCTTTCATACTTGTCGTCGCATAGTACTGATTCACTTCTACAATAGTGAAACGGTTCACGTAAAGTTGTAGCGGATTATAAGAATTAACAATAAATTGTTTAGTGGAGGTGTTGTGTTAGAGACAAACATTTATAGATCGAAAGTTTGTGGTAAGACTTGTTAATTTAATAAGGTGGAGTGTTATAATTCTTTTTGGATCAAGACGACATTTTGAAGTGACGTGTAATGTTGTGCATTTCAGATAGTGGTTCACCGAACTGAGCTTTCATGATTGGATTACCGCGTAGCGATAGAGATAGAGATCGTATAACGGTGAAAATTCGTAACATGAAGCGGAGCTCGTCCAGAGATAGTATGCCGCGACCGAAGAGGACGCGCAGTAGTATAGGACGCTATGACGATAGTTCTGATGAGCGCGTCACGCCGGAGCGCGTTCGTCGTCGCGTACGGTCACCTAGTCCTCGCGGTCGTTATGTTTCACCACATCGCGATGACTATGTGCGTTCTAGGGAAATTCGAGAAGAGTCTGTAAGGCCTTATTACAAAGTCCTTTGTGTGAGCGCATTACACCCTAAAGCTTCAGATGAAATTGTCAAAGATACTCTGTACAGAGAATATAAAAAATTTGGAGAATTCACTATCAAAATTTCTCATGAGCTAGACGAGCGCGTTGCATACGTTTGTTTTCGTAGCGCAGAGGATGCGAGGGATGCAAAACATGCAAAACCGAGAATTATTTTATATGACAAAGTAGCCATCGTGGATCCGGTATACGAGCCTTTACGATCGGAGTACAGAAGCAGGCCAAGAAGCATAACCCCACCAGATTATGATCGTCCGTATTCTTACGCGTGGTCACCAGTACCCGATAGACGTAGGCCCCCGCCAGATGACAGAGCTTATGGTATTCCTCCTAGTGTGCCACCACATCACAGAGATTTTCGACCTCCCATGCACGATTATCCGATGGCAGGTCCTCATGGGCCTCCAATGCACCACAGACCTCCTATGCATCATCCACCTCACCCCCATTACATGCCTAGACCCTACATGCCTCGCCCACATCATCCACCCTTTGAAAAAATGGAAAACAAAAAAGATAAGTTTCCAAATTATTTGCATCATGTGCAACCAGAAGATGATCCTTTGGCAACTAGAACTCTTTTTGCTGGAAACTTGGAAATAAACATATCTGATGAGGAACTCCGTCGCATATTTGGTCGTTATGGTATTGTAGAAGATATTGACATAAAACGTCCACCTCCTGGTACAGGCAATGCATTTGCATTTGTCAGATATCAAACACTGGACATGGCTCACAGAGCAAAAGTTGAATTATCGGGGCAATATATTGGAAAATTTCAATGTAAAATAGGATATGGCAAAGCAACACCAACAACTCGTGTGTGGGTTGGTGGTTTAGGGCCTTGGACATCTGTAGCACAGTTAGAAAGAGAGTTTGATAGGTTTGGTGCTATTAAAAAGATTGAATATGCAAAGGGTGAAGCTCATGCATACATTCTTTATGATTCAATAGATGCAGCACAAGCTGCTGTGAAAGAAATGAGAGGGTTTCCCTTAGGTGGTCCAGATAGACGTTTGCGTATTGATTTTGCTGATGTGGGTACAGGAGGACCTTATAGACCTAAGCCTTATGCTCCACCAGTAGGTGAAGATGGAAGACCTGTGGAAGGTTATGATGGATATGAAGGGCCTTGGGATGAAAGTTATGGTTATGGATCAGGTTATAGGGGTCGTGGGGGACACCGCGGTAGAGGTCGTGGTATGTACCGAGGAGCCTATCATGGTACAGGAGATTTTCGAGATGAAGAGTGGAGGAGGGCTCCTGCTGATAGTGAATACGAGAGTCGCGTTCGCCGATCAGGTTCACGAGAACCAGGAGTAGATCGTTCCAGATCACGCTCTCCTCGACGTCGATCGCCTGAAAGCGATTCTGATGGCTCACCTCGACGTAGCGGCGGCATGCTTGCATCGGCTAGAACACTACCAGAAGTAGTACGTAAAGCAACAAATATTTGGAATGGTGCTTTAATCCTCAAGAACTCCTTATTTCCAACTAAATTTCACTTAACTGATGGAGACTCTGAAATTATTGACAGTTTGATGAAAGATGAAGATAGTAAAAACCAATTGCGAATTACTCAGAGATTGAGATTAGATCAGCCAAAATTAGATGATGTGCAAAAACGCATATCTACTTCCAGTTCCCATGCAATATTCTTAGGGGTGGCTGGATCGACAGCTTCAATAACAAACGAGGATACAAGCATCCAGACGAGGCCCATGAGAAATCTAGTTTCTTATCTTAAACAAAAGGAAGCTGCAGGTGTAATATCCCTACTCAATAAAGAGACGGAAGCAACGGGTGTATTGTACTCCTTCCCACCTTGTGATTTTTCAACGGAGCTCTTGAAAAGGACTTGTCACAATTTAACCGAGGAAAGTTTAAAAGAAGATCACCTTGTCATTGTGGTTGTTAGAGGAGGTTCAGCTTAATTATGATCAATTTAATAATTTTCGTTTTACAGTATACATATTTAGTATTAGTTCCTTATATATTATTGTGTATTTTTAATGTTTTTTAATAATGGAGTTAAAACTTTACAATGTAATTTATGTGGTGTAGTGCAGTTGTGAGGTGTAGCCTGCAAAGTTTTGTGAGGATTAAAAAAATTATTTCTGTGCGAGTGCAGCAAATACTCACAGTTTGTGGTTAAAAAGCAATAGTATCTGCAATTGTTATTGCAGATATATAGTAATTATTTAAAATAGTTTTGCTAGGATATCAACTTTAAACGACTACAATGAATACCTGTGTATTTATTCTAGTAAAGGAAGCAAAGTTATAGTGTATACTTATCCAGTGTAAGATAGGTGACTGTGTAGTGTGTGACTATCAAATAGAATATTAAATCTGATATTGTAGTTTTTTTACACCTTGTGATTAAGTGGTTATCATTGAGTGCAGTTTCAAAGCAAATGTGATATTAGTTTGTGGTAGTTGATTTATTGCAATGATGTGCTAAGCAAGTTCCATGTATGATATTCCACATTGAAGTAAAGACTGGGAAACCATGTGATTGCTTTGTAAAGGAAAGCACTGTGGGGTTGTGATAGCTAAAGTGTTGTGCTTGTGGTTAGTTGGATTAAAAACAATTTTGACATCCCGTTAACAAATATTGTGTCAATTGTGAGTAAACAATTGAGGTGGAAATGACTGATAGTGTGGTAGGTACTACAAGTATTTAAAATTGAACATATTGACCACAAAGTACTTACTTTTTTTTTATAAAATACCCTTTGGATATTGTATTGCATAAGGTAAACAGTTTTTTATTGTACCTTATAAAGTAAAAGTCATAATAAGTATGATAGAACGTGTTAACTAAGCACTTAATTCTGTAGAAGTCATTATTTCAATTCTGGAATCCCCATGTGATGTTGGTGACACAGTATTTTCAAACTCACATGGGCTGCTGCCAACCTCATAATTGTCTCCCGTGTGTTTTTGAGTTCCCACAGCAAATATAGGTAACCAAAAAATTTTTAATTTCACATTCATTCGACTTACTTAACTTCATTATTATTAAATACTATTTCAAATTAAAAAGTATGTGTTGTAGCATTCTCTGCCATACAACTTTGCCTCATTGTTCAAGACTCATGACTAGATTAATTATTGTCTTATTTTGGTGATTAAAAAGGCACAATTTATTAAATAATATAAACGTTAAACATAAATTACAATATAATGTTGCATCACTCCGAGGCTCTGGAGAGTTCCTGCATGCTGAAGCATCTATACAGGTGCCTGCTGTGAAATATAGGTAACTTAAAATACTTAGTAATTACTAGCAACGAATATAAAAAAATTAACCTTTACCACACTTTCATATCAGACTGTTTATATATGGAATAATTAATAAAAAAATATTACCGAGTGGTTAAACTGCATACAATAGTAATGAATAAAACCCAAAAACAATAAATTTAAAAGAAAAAGTTATATTTATTTATTACTTTAATTTCCAAGTAAAAACTAAACATTTAGTCTGATTTATTACCAGCAATCTAGACAAACAAAGAAGCGTCTAAAATTATTCCATATAATTAGATACAATTTTTGAGAGATTAGTTAAAACGGCATTGAAATGATCTACTTTATTGTGTGATGTATGTGTACACACCAACATTGCACTTAGCCAGCATTGTATATAAATGACTGACTTCCTGTGAGGGAAGGTTTGGAAACTGAGTAGCAGGAATGTAAAGAGGATTTTTAATTGTTTTATTATTTATAGTCATGATGGCTTATTAGTTAATTGATTATGTTATTTTGTATACACTTTGTGGTTATAGGTGTTAATAGTTGTTGGTTTATGAAGTACTGTTTGATTTATACCATATTATTGTGATTTAGTTTAGACTTGTGTAAATTACTAATAAGTTTTGTAATCTCTACTCTACTTATTTAAATAAGTTGTTATAAAAATCATGTTATACCCCTTGAATGGCTGGTTGGAAGCAGTTGATTTAGAAAATGTAAGTAATTTTTTAACTGTCCATAAAACTGCATCAGTTCTGAAATATTCTTTAAGTAGTTCTGTTTATTAATCTACCTCAGTCTTAACTGCTACAGATTACCTATCAAACAAACAAATATTAAAAAGGAGTTCACAGGAAATCTGTTTAGTAATGCTTTTGTACTCTAGATGTTTATTTGAGCATTATTTCTCTTATAATATGCCATAACAGGACTGACCTTGCACAAGCCATTACCCAGAATCTTAGCTCAGGAATTCGACTGCACCATGTTCTAATAGGTTTAGAAATATTCGGACCGCGACGGAAATAATTACTCCACTTCATCGTTCTAGCACAGTTGCTGTCCTTGTAACCGTCAAGTTACACTCTAGAAGGTAAGGAGTGTAGTGCTATGCCCTACCACCACAAAAAGGTAACGAAAATTGCATCATACTACACCTGTTCCCCACACCTTAAGAAACCAATGTTGAATACATGCTATCAAATGAGAGTTCCCAAATCTCGAATGGAGCCACTTAAGTATGATAAGTGATATCTTAATAAGTATGTGTCTACATGTGATACATAAGAAGAAATAGTATTAAGCGACATGCGAAGATTCTTTTAAAATAACTGGACGAATGTTTATTTACAGGATTTCGTCAATAGTTCGAGTATATGTAAGTATTTAATTAAAACTATATTATATAC